>OMOW01071922.1:1204-11491 GCA_900312555.1 Lamprogrammus exutus
GATCTGTGACTGGAGTTCAGACGTGTGCTCTTCCGATCTATCTCTCGCTCAGTTTCTCTATCGCCTCTTTTTTCTTTCTTCCTGTCTCTCTTTCAACACCTCCCAGCGCACACACATAAGGATACAAACATGGCCATTTTTCCTGCACAAGGCCCACCACATAGCCATTTGCATAACAATCTCCACTTGTTTTTCTGCTTAGATGGAATTCACAGCATGGTGCCAGCATGACTGAGACAGGGGTCATTGCTATGTATATCAGAGAGAGGGAGAGCGAGGAGGGGGGGTGGTAGGGTGGAGAGAGAGAGAGAGTGTGTGTTTATGTGCTAGAGAGGGGGCAAGAGAGGAAGAAAAGTGTGTGTGAGAGAGAGAGGGAGGAAGAAGGGAGGTGGCAGTCGCAAAAATACACATCCAGATGCACAAAGACTTCCATAAAGAGGCTCAATGGCATACATGCACTGACTGACAGAGGAGGAGAGGAAATACAGCCTGAAAACAGAGGCAGAGGGATGCAGACGAAAGCAGGAGCAAGGTGTGAACGCACGCCATCTTCTCCATGTAGAGGACCATTACGGAGAATAAGAAGTATTATCACAGGAAACTATTAAAGAAATCAGCCAATATGCTGGCGCTTACATGATTAGTAACCTCATTTACACACTCCGAATGTGTCCGTTTCCACAGCTGTGTGCGCATGTGCGAAAGCGCGTGTGTGCGTGCATGCGATCATAAATGTGTGTACGTGGTATCATTTTGATGTAAATGGCTCCCCGCTGCAATGCTGAGTGTGATGGCTGGAGTCTGTTTCTCTAATGAGACAATGAGGGGAGCAGGAAACATGCCAAACACACACGCACACACACATACGTGTACAGATGCGCACATGTGCACAGATTTAGACACACGCGTACAGTAACAGGTAATGGATGCAGACAAACACACACACACGAGCAATTACAAGACACAGGCACAATGGTGGAGATCTAAACAGTAACACAAAGGAACTGACAGAGTAAAAAGAGGGAAGAATGACAGGAGGGACGCTAACAAAAAAATCCAGAAAAGATGGGTGTGAGTGTGTGTGTGTGTGAGTGTGTGAGATCAAGGCTAGTTTGAGTCTTTCTTTCTTTTATTTTCTGCTGTGATCAAGATTTAATTCGCCATGGACTAAATCAAAGAAAATGCAGTGTTACGCGCCATAGAAGATGAAGCAGGAAATGCAATAAGAAGCCTATAAACACGATAAACATCATATTTTTTTTAATATGAGCTGAAAAACGGATATTTTGCTTCTATTACTGGGCACATAGAAAATTCTGGTGTACCATGACCCTTTGCCCAAAGCATGCTGGGATAGGTTTGAAGCCCCCCTGACAACCTTGCACGGGATATCTGGGTAGAGAAATTGGATGGCGGCGTTAGAAATGAATAATTCATTAATTAACCTTATCACTGTAATATCTGCAATACGCCAGTACTTTGAACGTGTATTCCAAATCATGTAAGTATGCTGTCATATGTGTGTGCACACATACCAGCGAGTGAGTGAGTGAGTGTGTGAGTGAGTGAGTGAGTGAGTGTTGAGCCTGAATTCAGACATATCTCTATTCCCAGCGGGGGTTGATTCTGTCCTGTGTAGGCATTGCTTTGCCGATCGTAACGCATTAATCCCACAATTGAGGCAGTAGCGGAGGGGAGTGTGAGGTTCAGCTCGGTGAGTTTCCACTTCCCCTCTCCCAAAAGTTTTGCTCTGGGAGATGGGTATGAATCGCTCGTGTTCAAGGATTTTTTATTTTTTGGAGTTTTCTCCTCAGTATCCACTCACACTGGAGGGGAAAGTTTTCAATCACTGCCTCTGCTCTTTGTCTCACCCCATCCTCACTTTACCTCCACATTTCCTCAGCTCTCTCATCTCCATCCCTCACTCTTCACAGAATGTATATATATATATATATATATATCAACATTGAAATAGAATAAGACTCAAAAGGAGCACACGCAGATATACGTCTTCTGTCTCCCCGGCGGGAGGAATGAAAGAGCGCCGCGGAAGAACAGAGGACATCTCTCTGCCATTCTCTTCTCCACACCTCCGTCGTCTGTCGTCTTTTTAAGATGCGAGGAAGGGGTTTTGTGCGTGCATTGTGGATTTCTGACTCCCTTGCTCTCTCCGTCTCTTAAGTGTAATGCGGTTGGGTTTTTTTTTAAGAGAAATCTGGATCACGTAGGAATACACAGTGACAGAGTGAGGAGGCAGGATCCAGCTTCTCTCTCTGCTCAGGCTGCTCATCTGTGACTTGTTCTGTGTTGACTGGTGGTGTTACACAGGAAATAAAGTATATACAAGCAAAGAAGAATAGAATTACAGTAAGAATAAAAATGGCAATGTTTCCAGATACGAAGAATAGTCATATTAAAGCAGAATAAAAAATTTGATAATTTACAATATAGGTGGAATACATAAGAATAATAAGACAGTGCATTTACAATCTTTGAACAAATATGTCCAGAAGTTTTTAAGTGGGATTATAATATTTTCTAAACTGCCTTCACAGGTTACTTTTAACACTTAAAGCATTTTTTGTCAACATGATGCACAAATGACGGCAAACCTAAAATGATTTTAGTGCCATTAATATTACTAATAAATATTTAGTAATCAATCAGTAGTCAATCTCCACTATATGCAAAGCAGCAATTATTTGGATTAATAGTTAACACACACTCACAGTGAACAGCATTGCTAATAAATCTCTTATTGATCGGCAATGGAATTTGCTAAAGTGGTCCAGATTCAATGAATTACATTTCGTCATGCAAAGCAGCTGTAGGTTTCATTTGTGTTGTTTTCTGGGTTGTGTATAGGAGTTTGTGTGTTGTGCCTGTGCTTTTGTCTGTGCATACATTATGCACTATATTGAAACCATGATGTGTGGATGAAGTGTGTTTGTACATGCAGTGTGTGTGTGTGTGAGTACAGGCATCTTCCCCGTTTGCTAGAATAACGTAACATAATTGTGTGCAATTGTTTCTGCATACAGTTGGTGATTTATAATATATATGTGAATAAGCATGAGTATCAGTGTTGTTTTATGTGTGTGTGTGTGTGTGTGTATTTGTGTCTGTGTGTGAAATCGCAGCTCTGCTATATAAACAGAACTGTATTCCAGTCCAGCATGTATGTGCTTCCTGTATGTGTGCTGTGATTACATGTATAGAGCATATGTTTACACGTGTTCATATGTACAGTATCCTCGGTGTGATTTCACATCACAGAAAACATATGCAGTGTGTGTGTTTTTCTGTGAGTTCATTTTTCCACGAATGGTCAGCAATATCACTGAATTTGGGGTGGTTTGTTGTACGGGTGTGAGGTTCCACACTTCTGTCTTACCTCATACATCACTACATCCATTGTCGTCTTTGACGTGCACACATAGTTTCCATAGGTTTCGCTGAACACACACACACATCCACAAACATGCACACACATATGCGCAATATATAGAGAGTTCACATTGTTTAGTGACAAGATAGCGTTTCAGACTAAAACCCCTCCCCTGTGAGGACATTTTTGCATTCTCTTCCTGTCTCCAAAGCCTGAGCTCCATAGGCATTAAGCTTTAATTGCACTTTGATCAGTCTGGCTGCTGCCCACATAGCATTAAATTGTTAGGTAACATTTTTCAGAAATAAATGTCGTTAATTTCTGGGAGATGCACGTGTTACTTTGTTGATGAGCAGCGGTGGGTTTGAAAAACAGGATTAGCGTAACATGCAGCGACTCAAACATATTAGAGTGTATTGTAGACAGGACAGGCACGATCATTTGTAAAGGACGACACTTCAACACATCACACAGGAGCATACCTTTGCACGAGGCAATACGGATATATATGGTTTATATAGATATAGACAGTCTAAACTGATGTATTTGCCTTTTATTTATATTTTATATTTAATGTACTGTTTATAAATAACTTCAGGTCAAAGAGGTCAAGACAAAAAGACCCAAAGCCTTCAATGTGCCTGGACAAAAATAAATGATATATAGAATTCAACTAGAAAGAGAAGAAGGCCTGAATATCATGAAGTGACTCTTCCGAAATTCAAATAAATTGTGTCTCATCCTAAAACAATGTAGGAAATAATAACGCAATCATCAGATTATGGAAAAAGCTGAATCTGAAATGTACAAATCTACAATGTGCAAAATAAAATGCAAATAACTGCCATATAATGTACTGCATGTAATGTAATGATAATGATTTTCAAAATGTTTAATAGCTAATAATGTAATATGGTATATATATATATATACTGTAAATAACAAACAGGATATTATTCATATGGTGTATTACAAAAACAGATCTCATTTTTGAGAGCTATGTAATGTTCTGTTTATATTCCTGGAATAACACACAACTGCTGATTGACAGACATTAAAATCCACAACTAAAATGTAAAACACTACATTTTTGATTTTAAAGGTACTTTCTCGTTTAAATTAAAAGATAAAATCGCTCTCCAAAGACTCAACTATAGGATCAAGTTTGGAAGCGCACTCCTTTGCAAAGAAATAGATACTTCAGCCTGAATATACAGGAAACGAACCCCCCGTCGCAAAAATAAAAATAAAAAGCATCACCAACATGGTGAGTGACAGTGCTTACCGACACTATAGATCTGTAATAACTAGAGTTAACCGTACCTCCCATGTGTTTTAATTTCCCTTACAGAGCTGTTTTCCTCTGTGCAGGATGGGAAGGAAAAGGCCTTTTAATGGAGATACACTCAGAGCTGATTGCAGGTCATTACACCACCACAGGGAGAGACCAGAGGAAGGAGCTTAATGGTCGAAGGAGAATCACACTCGTAAAACGATATCACACACACACACACACACACACATATACTACAGTATATACACACAGGCTGAGAATCCCCAGTGAAGACACAGTGTCAGTGTGCGCTTCCACACACTTTCCAATCCAGATCTCAGTTCTCAACAGACAAGCAGAGGCAATGATTCACACACACGCACGCGCGCACACACACACACACGCACACACAGATTAATGCACATAAAACCCCCTCTACTCTCCTCAGACGTTTTTTATGATTATTCTATCGCGGCAGAGTTTGTTTAAGGCCCCATTAGAATCAAAAGGGTGACAATCTTCTTAATCAAGCCTAATTTATTAAAACATCAGCGGCGCTATTAACATTAACAGGATGAGGCAGGAAGGTAGACAGTGGGAGATTATAATAAGGACGAGAGAGGGAGAGAAGCGAAGAGATGGGGCGATCAAAAAACAGGGAGAGAAATGATGAATAAAGGAATAAATGAAGTTAAAGTGGCAGTTCTCGAGTTCCCTCCTTGTTTTGTATTTGGAGCGAAGCACTCAATGCAGCTGTGTTTGTACACTGCGCTTCTGTGACATTACTTGGCAACAGCACTACAACACCTGTTTCTGTAGGTGGCGCTCTGCTACACGCATTCACCACCGACTTCTTTCCAAATTGGGAACATCCCTTCCTGTTTGCCAAGCGATTTTACGACCCTCAGAGAGAGCACTTAGATTCTTAGGGTTGGAACATATAAATCAAAGGAGCAAATCAAAGGTCACATCCAAAATTGCTTGACATGCCGCTTGTACTTTTCTTTTAGGATTCATTTCACCACGCTCACGAGCGGCCAGATCACTGGGAAAAGATCACTAGTAAACCAATTTCCCCTACGAGGATCTCTTTGAACGCTCACGCAGCCACCTTTAACGCCCTACCCACTAAGTACTAATGCTCCTTATGTGTATTGACGTACAGCGTTGACAAGTCAATTCAATTTACCTTAGCAAAATGGTTAGTGTTTTTATTAGGTTAATTAGCCGACCCCCTACGGGAGTTGCGGAATGGGCGAGATAAGAGATGAATTCACGGCTCTGCTATAATGGCTGACAGACTCGAAGACTCTCAGAGAATGGTGATTTGTCATCGTAGAGGTCGGCATCGTACACTGAGCGATAACAGAGACGTAACACACATAGTGACAGTTGTAGACACTTTTTTGGCTAAATTGTATCGTTTGGAGAAAGTTTAGTGATTAAAATATGATGTGAAATTTACATAAAGGGGAAGAGAGAGAGAGAAGTGAACTGATTTTGAACACAATATTACCAGCAAACATCTGGTGTTTAAGTACACTTTATTTTTTTCCCTGTTTAAATCCATCAATTATGAATACGCATAAACACCACACTGAAGCACTTCTGATCTGGTCATAGGCCTCCCGTTGAACAAAAACACAAAAAAACACTCCAGCCCCTCAAACCCATGTGTACTTGAACTTTGAGTGACACGTGTGAGATGCATACGCACATAGATCAACGCGGGAGGGTGGGACAAAAGCAATCCACTGCTCTTATTAGTGTGCAGCCTCTGATAAAACGCCGTATCTGACATGCACAATGTATGTACACCCTCCAAAATATCCCCTGCTGTACACACACATACACACACACACACACACAGCATATAGAAACAGAGTGCACGCACAGAGTGGTGTGCGGTGGGGACTGTGGACAGGCGGTGGAGGGCTCCCTTGCCGAAAGCCTTATTGATTGGAAAAAAGGTCTTTTGATGAGGCAGATTGCTCATCAGGCTGGAACGACATGCTCCTCAGATGTGACGCCTTTTCAGACCAGCCCAGGGGCCCATCGACCAAGGCATGGACAGTGTGTGTGTGTGTGTGCGTGTGTGTGTCTGTCTATCTATCCTTAGTGATCACACTTAAGACGAGTTGGCATTGATTGTAGTTTGGGTCCATCTGGGTCACCGTGGCCCCACCCTGATATGTCCTCTGCTGGTGGAAAGGACACTGCTGGTGGATGTGTGGTGAACTTATAGTTATGGAACACATCATATAAAATGTGAGCAAAGCTTGCTTAAAGGTTAATTTATTTGAAGAAAGGGGCAATCATTGTGTCGTTTCCTATTATAATTATGCGTTTAGAAACTTTTGAGTAATGTGGGCATCCAGGGATAAGACCCAACAATGCGATTATATGACTGTGCTGTTGTTGTTGTTGGGTGTGTGATGGGTTTAATATCGTGAAACACTGATTTAAGAACATGCCTACTTGCCCACTAACCTACTGTCCTCTGTGGCAAGCATGTGTGCATTAGTAAATCATTTCCCCCTATGTACAAGTGTGATATTTTACTTTTAAATCTGCGTGCGTTTGGACAAAAGCGCCGTTTCCTATTCACGCTAATGGCAGCAATAACAAATGGAAAGAGATCTTTTTAGAGCAAAAGAAATGACAAATTGAAACTTACAGCTTAGCCATAACGACTTCCTCTTTTTCTCTGTCACCCACCAGCTGCTGAGATGAAATTCAGTTAAAGCTCCGCCATGTAGAATCGTAACCTTAATGTTCAATGTCCTCGTTCTGGAATTAATTGTGATAGCTTGTAATGGCCGAAAGAAAAATGAGACGACGGCATTAAAGTAGGTTTTCTCTATGTGTTGTTTTTAATGTGTTTACATGTATGTGTTCAGAATGTGATTTACTGCTTGTTTGTGGCGTGTAAACATTTTAAATGAACAAATATGCAGGTAAGTAGGCCTAAAGATGCTGTTCATTTTCCAACGTGCCGAGGTATGCAGAAAAGTACTCAGGCTATAGTTTAAATGAATGGACGAAGAGATTGTTGATTCAGTGATGCATTATCGATCACATTAGATTTATTTAGCTTATACTCATTACGACAGGCAGGGGGCTTATCTGTCATTACATTTACAGTATTCCCCAAGATTCAAATTCATTAAACTTAACAGAGAGCCTGTGCAAGTTCCTTAGTCTTACTTTAAAACCCTGAACTCTGAGTATTTGGGAATTAAGGGCTTGTAGACGTTACCCATTCATCCCAAAGGCTTCTTCGGTTCTAAACAGTGTGGGGAAAAGGTGCTGGGGGATGAGGACGAGGACGTAGGTGAGCAATGGACTCAACCCTGACCCCACCGGCCAGGCTAGAGGTGTGACCAGGTGGTGGAAAATGTGGGCGGTGAGCCTCGTAATCACCTTTGGGCCCAGATCGAGGTACAATTTTACATTTGTGTTGTGTTACTGCTCTATAAGTTTACTATATATTCTCTGCAAAATGTAACATTTTTAAAATCTCTATAAAATACTGCCTTTGTTTTTTGCCCTTGTTACCTTCGTCCTCTCCTCCTAACTCCAACAGATATTTTAAAAGCCTGCTAACCAGGTACAAAAGTCAATTAAACATGAAAGACACATGCTTAAATCAGATATTTCGATGGTTCCTTCTACTTTTACTCTCTCATGACTCATTATTCCATTCTAAGTTTGGTTTTAAAACATTTTCTTTTAAGGTTAAGAAGTTGTCCAAGGGAAGGCAGCAATAGAAGTGAGTGGACCATCAGCATAACTCACTGGCTTCCTTTTTTAGCCTTGCTGAGATACCCACAGCACTTAATAATTGATTAGAATTGATTTTAACCCAGCCCTGACCTGAGCCAGGATGGACAAGCAATGCCGCCCAAGCATGAATGTGCACATGTTCATGTGTGTGTGTGTGTGTGTGTGTGTGTGTGTGTGTGTGTGTGTCCTTGCACATTTGTGTCTGTATCTGTGTCTATGTTTTTTTGCGAGACACAGAGGATTTGGTATTTCCAACGTGTGTACATTTACCCTAAAGAATGCCCGGTGCATTCGTGTATATTTGTGCATATTTGCATGATGCGTCTGCACGCGCTTGCAGCAGGAGAAAAGAGGGCAGCGCGCTTGTCTTTAAAAGCTCCAGACGTCTTTCCAAGATAAAATATTTAGGTAGACGAAGCCTTGACCTCCCTGTGCTTGCAGAGACTCCTAGTTCCCATTGATTTCTGACAAGGCAACTGGGACACCATTACAACAAAATGCACTAAAGCCGGCCTCACATAGCCTCTGACACTCTCACCAGCTTAACCCTTCTTCCCCACCACCCCTCCATGGCCACTGCATTCTGACTGTGTGTGTGTGTGTGTGTATGTGTGTGTCGAAAGAGATGGACACAAACCAAGGTCCTCCAACTTCTACATCCTCTTAGAGATGTAATTTCTCTTCAGACTTACCTCACAGGAATCTTGATCTTACACACACACACACAGACACACACACACACACACACACACACACGACAATATATGTGTGAGGTCTAATCACGTACTTGTCCACTGCAGATCAGAGGCGGTCACCGGTGAGGAGCTGGAACGCCAAACATCCGTGTTCCTCCATCTGAGACAAAGACAAGAATAAGATTAAGAGCCGGTTACTGGAAGGGATCAAGTTTATATTGTGTTTAATCCGTCCTATTTAAATAAGCTTTAATACATCAAGTATGCAAATAAAAGTGACAGAATCATGAATTACAGCGTCTTAAGCGCTGCGGTGATTCCTCTCTCGCTCTCTTCCTCGCTCATTTTCAAGTTTTAGGTTGTCCGTATTTTCTGCTTGTAAAGATGCAGCGAGGGGGAAAGCTTGGGGTTGTCTCTGCAGTTTTGTTTCAGCTCGTACACATCGGGCACGGTGCAAAAGCGCAGTTGAGTGCACCGTGTGCCGTGTGACAAAAGGCTTGACAGCCATAATCTGCGCCCTGAACAAAACGTTAATCACAGCGGCACGGATTGGAAAAACCATTGATGCATCAGAGGACAGCGTGTTCTATCTGTGACAATGATAATCCCACCTCGCCAAACTATGCCAGCCCTGTCCTGTCCTGTCCCTGTCCTGTCCCTGCCCTGAGATTTAACCCGGCTGAGAGCCTCCCTGCCTTTACAGCGTGAAGAATAGGAAAACTCCTCTTTGCGCTATAAAATTGCGGGGACGTAAAGAACATTCTAGCCTCTAGTAGTCCGTTGTGGGACAGTGGCCTTTTGTTCTTTTTAGCCATTATTGAGTTTAGTTTGTTAGCTGCGAAAAACGTAAGCACAAAATATGACATGATTTGAGATGTTGAAAGTTCTGCGCCCATTTGGTATCCACTCCTTTGTGCGACAAGGTGTTATAGATTAGCAGAGTGCATACAGCCAGAAACAACAGGCTTTTTGGGCTTATTTGTGGGTCGCACACCAGCTTCATTCTGGTGCTTTCCTGCTTTTCTTTGAGGGTTTTTGATAGCCGACTTACTTTTGGCAGGGTTTGTGAATTGTGTAACTGGAGTAATACGTCTCCATTCTGCTAGCAGGAACAAAGTCCATGACTGAGATCGGCAGAGCACACG
>OMOW01072608.1:4288-15634 GCA_900312555.1 Lamprogrammus exutus
TGTCAGCACACGCTGGTATAATATTCTGATAGTGAAGAAGAGGATCAGAGGAGCCCCTCATCAGCAGTTTTTGTACTGCAATTCAATAAAGTCAAGGATGTTTGAATCATTGGTTATGATTAAGGTCAGGGTAACAAAAGTCTTTATCTCAATTCTTTATTGATTACATCAAATGGCCCAGGGGCTTGGTGGTTAGCATTGTTGACATACTGAGAAGATCTGGGTTTGAATCAAACTGGAGTCTTTCTCTGACCAAAGACATGCAGGTTCAGTGAATTGGAAACACTAAATTACCTGTGTGAATGTGAGTGTGAATGAGTGTGTCTGTCAGTGTGCCTGTGATATACTGGTGACCTGTAAATACCATGTGTACCCTGCATCTCACCCACAGACAGCTGGGATTAGCTCCAGCTGTGCATAGGATGAGAGAGAATTATGTTGTTATGTTATGATGATGTCTTTTCTGCTTTTGGTTGTCATTGGTCTATATATCATACAACTTATGGTATCACTGGTGAGGGGCCAGTGGTCAGAGCTCAACAAGTCTTGTGATATTTGGACCAATTATGACGAGGGAGCAGGTATCAGAAGTTGTTCTCCTTGGTTGCTCTGCACAAAGAAACCCCAAGTACCTGAATTGCTACATGTTGAGCCTTGCAAGATGTCTTTTAGCCCTGAATGTTGAGCTATTATTTATTTACCTATTTGAGCCTTCATTTATACAAATCACTCTCTGAGTGGAATCTAGCATCCAGCAGGTGCATGTAATTAGGTCAAACTTAAACCTAATTACATGCACCTGCTGGATGGAGAAACAATCTCCCTCTTTTCCAGACAGTTTTACTATAAAACATGATCGAAAATGTTGTCTTCTAAAATTGTGACTCAAAACAGGAAGGTAAGAGAAGAAAATGAGTAAGAAGTTTCTTAACTGAAGAAACTGGAGTATTTTTTTTTTCTGCATCATCAACAATGGAAGAGGAAGATCATTCAGCCAACCAGAAGGATCGGCCAGCCTTTTCTTTCTGCTAGCGATTGTATATGTACCTAGATGGGCATTAAGTAGAGTGCAAACCTCCACCAAGGCCCAACAGGCCTCTAATTATGGCTCCTTCTGTCACTGATAAAAATTAATATAACAGGTTATGACAAACCAACAAACGTTTGATTCTACCATGTCCACTTCCAAAGTTACTGACAAAATTTAACTGTATTTGTTATAGCACCACAATAAGGCTGATTAATGTCAAATTTCTTGTATAAGTAGTGAGTGCACATGTCCACCATGTTTGGTTGCAGCAGATTAATTCATTCATGAGATAACAACACTTTCTGAAGAATGAGGCAGATCCAGTCCTTGACAGCCAATTTTAGCGAAACGGTTAGGAATATCAAAAACAAAGATAAAACTTATGTCCAACTTGGTCCAGACATTCATGCAATTTTGTGACAATGGACCCAAAAATGTAAGCGATACAAAAAAGCAATATAATGGAAAATAATCAAAATGGCGGAAAGTCTAGCTAGACAAATTATTCTGAGACTTACAGTTTAAAAGCTATAAGCCAAAACAATGTAAAAGTGGCTCTTACAGTGCCACCATCAGGTCGACTGGTACCAAAATATTACATACAGTATCTATTCATAAATTCTCAAGTATTTCTGTTGATAAACTGACACACAAACCTAGACGGGCGAAATTATAACTTCTTTGTCAGAGGTGATTACGCTTAGTAACAATGGCAGTTGGGGTGTGCTCAGTGTCCTTTTGTGATAGTTTTCTTAGAATAACCCTGATGAGGTATTTTAAGAGTTTCTGCAATTGCTAATCATCCTTAAAGCCACTTGTCACGTCCTCATGCTTTATCACAAGAGCTGCAGCATTAGGGGGAAAAAAATGACCACATAATCATAACACTGACCAAGACGTTGTCTTTATTTTGCAGTGGGAGTACAAATTCAAAAACAACCATCCATGAAGCATTCACACAACTTGTTTCCAGTCTCAGTGTGCTTTTTGTACAAGCGCGTCTCCGAGGAAAAACAGCAAAAGCCTGTCACGATCACTGCAGTCAAAGGCAACTAAAAAAAAACATCCTTCATTTGAAACACCATCACAGAACACATTTCTGTCATTTACACAAATAAAGGCAATATGCAGTAACTAAAGAACCTAAAAAGTGCTCCGAAATAAATTAACTTTGGTACGAGAAAGACAAAACATTCCTCAATGACTACATTCAACCTAAAGCAGGAAACTCGTCATTTTTACTTTTTTCCTCCTACATCTGCAAGTTGCTTGACCCATTTAGACTTTTATGTAATTTAATGTCCTAGCTGAACAGAGTACAGGTGTCATTAATCCACCTTTGAATACCCACTGGATGTGAATCTGTTAGATTCTCGACTAATGGCCAACAAGTTCAGATACTCGAGTGTCTGTACAACCTCGAGCTACTTTTACGTTACATTCACATTCCAGACTGAAGTTTCCCAAATCCCTTTTATTTGCCTCCATTGTTGCTTTTTTTTTTTTTTTACATTGCATTAACATCTGCTCTCACTATCCGAATGTTATCCAGGTATTGAGATGTGACTTATACTGTATGTACACCTTGCATCAACATGTCACCTGGTTACCTGGATGCTGTCCGCATTGTGATCGTATCTCAGTCAGTGGGCCATAAAGCTATTTAAGCCCGTCATTCTTTCTTAATCTGTGGACGATCATCATTTATAAATTGAGTAATAAATAACTTTTATGCTTGGGCTGTTACTATCTGTATTTCAGTGAGAGGTCCCTATTCACGTTAAGTCACAACTCCCACTCAAACAACTTCATGGATGAGAGCGAGCAGAGCTGGGGAAGAGGAGGCAGGGTGACTTTTACAACTGCATTTACACATGACTACATGTGACAGATCACAACAAGTGCAATCAGATTACAATGTGTTATGCATGCATTTACACCTTGCATTAACATGTGACCTCATTGTCGGTGTCCAGATAGCGTGGACAGATGTCAAAGCAAGGTGTAAATACCCTCTGTGTGACACAAAGCTCAGATTTTTTCTGTCGTCACAGCCTTGTAAAATTAAACATGGTGGACAGGTACAACCTGACTGTCGCACAAATGACATTTGTTGTTATTCATGATGAGTGCACATGTGTCAGATACAGGTCACTTACAAACACGCATGTGAACTTTGAAGACAAAAAGATCCAACTAAAACAGTCAGAATTGAGCATTAAGGCCTGGAATGTGAAGATAGCGTTAGCAGTCCTGTTGTTGATGCTTGACTGTGCTTTGGGGACTACAGGGACATGCAGAAAGATCTGGAATACCAAATATTTTCAGTCAGAGTTACATGTTTGAGTAGTTCAACTTTATCCAACCCAATTTAATTACCAGTCTGGTTCGATATGATTTTTTTGTGTCGATTCACGATGGGGTTGTTTTGTTTTTTTTAGAATAAGTAACATCTTTCTGGGAAAATAGGGCTATTTCGTCTTTCTTTAAAAATGTATCAAAAAAAGAGGTCCAGAAATTGTTAAAAACTAGTCTCTCTGAAGCATTGTTTTAATACAATACTAGCAGGGTCAAATGGGCACCGAAAGGCTGTCATTTTACAGTTACATTTATCATCAATGTTCAGTATGTTACCCCATGACCTCTTCTAGACCTTATTTCTATACAAAATTTCAGAAAGCATGCCAGGAATCTGTAGTTAGAAACACATGTACCCCTCTGAATTGTTGCCTTTCTTTTAGACCTTTAGAATTTTACATGTACATGCACACTACACAATTTTTGTCTGTACTGCGATTAAGGCAAAAATGCGGAGAAAAATGGATGGAATTGACAGAAATCTGTTTTCACCAACTATACATGACTAGTTGCTCAATCGTTTAAGAGAGGAAGTATGACAGGTGAGGAAATTAATGCACTGAATTCTTACATTGATTGTAAGCTGATGGGTGTTAATCTGTTTGAGCAAATCTTACAATTGCATAATTTAGGTCTGTTACTTGTAAGCCAACATTAATTTATGCTAAAGTTGGTCTGATGGTGTTTACATGACATTTGAAAAAAATCGTCTTATTGCCTTACTCAGATTAGAATGGAAATTTGACTGTATGTGTTAACGTACTGCCTTTGACCATTGACCTTTCTTGTGTAAACATTTAAAAATGGCGTGTAGCATCTTCAGAAAAATGAAGCAAGGTGGATTTTACAACACTGCCATCAGGCCAATTCCTATAAATTCAAAAGAGAAACTGGTCTGTAATAGTTAAGACGGCTGGGAACCAAGCTCCATACGCAATACATACAGCAGAGCATCAGAGAAGGAATGGAGATTTTGGGGACCAGAATATCAACAGGGAATCTTTTTTTAAAGTTTGTTACTGGTTTGATGAAAAACACACAAACAAACATTCAGTTTCATAAAAATGGTAAGAAAATTGAACTTGACCTCTCTTCTATCCTCATTTTAAAATTGACACTTAATCACACTGTTGCCCAGAATTCTAAGATCTGAGGATGTACTCATAAAGGTGACATGAATACTGAAAATAATTACTTAAATGCATATATAAAGAAAGCTACATAAAGAAAAACTGTGATGAATTATGATATGAAAAGGAGTTTGTGAACTTCAGTCATGTCCAGATCTGTTTGGTCTGAGAGAGCATAAAGTTTTTCATCTGTTGCCACAGCAGTCAGTCGGGCCAACCAAGTTTCGTGAACACCGTTTAATCTCATTTTCTTTTGTATGAGTCAGCTCCACACCCGTGAGGCCGAGCTTGTGCCAGAGAAAGCTTCCAAAACCATCTTAATGCAGATGAAAAGGGTCTGTGGGAGTTCACTGGAACATGTTGTATTTTTAAAAGAAGCAGCGATACAAAGGACAACTTTTTAGGCATCACAATGAGGAACAAAGCCCTAAAGACGTGCGTCAGCATTGATCACATATTGAAAATGTTGTTGCCAGGAAACTAACACAACATTTGACCCGTGTTTTCTTGCTGCAAGCAACCAAATCAAGCAGTCAAGAGGAAGATTTGTTGTTTACTACACAACAATGGACGCTTGCCGATGTTATTGGCTCAGAGGGCCTCAAACTATCAACAGCAAATTAGATTAAAATAGGCTAGTTTCCTGCTATCAGTGCAGGTGTCATTTTGTTTCAATCATTCAGATGCTAGGTTAAGAGAACATATTCTGCTTTAGCTCTGTTCCCTCATGTTTATCATGTAATATTGTAGGAGTTTGTATTAAATATTGTCAAAGTGTCAGCAGTCTTTGTCTTACTACAACTCCTGGAGTAAGACAAACTCAGAGGCCCTGACCTGAACTGCCCTGCTTTGTTATGATTGATCCTTTACTTGATTACTTGACGTCAACATGTAACGTGAATTTACCGCCTAGTCGCCTGGGTTACACACAAGTACCAAGTGTGAGGCCGAGAAGCAAATGTAAAGCCGGCATCCGTTGCAGCTGGCCATTTAGAACTGCTTTTCCAGGATGGGGGGCTACATCAAAAGGAGAGTAAAAAGAGATGTGGATTGGTGTGTTTTTGGCACATTAAAGCATTGCAATTTTAATCTAGACGTCTAGTTTGAAAGCGTTGCAGTGTTTTAATGGATGTATTTCTATCAACCTCAATGACGCTTTGACACTGTTCAACACAAAGTCCCTACTATACTACGCTATAAACACGAGGGAAAATAACTAAAGCCAGAATATATCCCATTTAATACTAATCTGTCTATGTGACCCCCCCCCCATCAAAGCTGTTTGCAAGGTGATTAATTTTCTGTGTCAATCTGTGTTATCATCATGTTGCCACTAATTACTGATCAATGTACCAACATATTTAGCATTCATGGGGGATAAAATAATGGCATTCTTAAACCTCAAGAGCCTCAATTCTGCTAGTGCAAATTTTCTGGTGGCGACAATAGCCAAGATCTCTCCATAAACACAATCAGTACTTTAGTTTTCTTATTCGTGTGCATTATTACAAAAAGAGTCACATCAGTCGCTGCACTTTAAGGGCTGCTTTTAGACAAAACTGTGAGAGGGAAGGATGAGAATAAAGGCACAGAGATTTGGTCTTGTCTCCTCAGTCCTTTTCCCTCACTAACTGCTTCTTCAGCTACAGCTCTGAGGAGTATCTAGAAGGCTCCGTCAACTGTGATCACCGTCAGCACTCGCTACCTCATAGGACCTGACTGTCGGTCCTGTAAGCTTCAGCCTTGGTGTGTCAAACCAGTGGATATCAGCACCACAACCTCTCTTCTTCTCCCCAGGCGCATCTCCACTGTCAGCACAAAGCAACGCGTGCAAACAAAACCGAAAGCCACAGCAGTGAAAATGTTGCCTCTCCATCACCGTCTCTGAAATGAAACCTGATCCATTTAAAGCCTGTTCAAAATCACAGCAAACATTTGAAACATATGACAGACCAACGACTACAGCAAGCAGTACTTTTATCATTAAAAACATCCTGTTCTCTGCTTACATCCTGTTTACGGTTGGCCGGTTGTGCCACAAGATAACATCGACTCAGATTCAAGTCTCGTGTTAACATCACTGAGGCTTCTTTATCTCAGTTCAGAGGAAGCAGAGGAATAGTCTGGCCTTCATCATTTTGTCATTTGACCAGTTGCCCAAAACAGCTGTGGTTTTCAGTGTTTGTCACACAAGTGTTGTTTGGAGTGCTACCAAGGACACGGACCAAATGCTGGAAGTGATAAACAGGAACATGTAGGAGTAAAGCGTGACCGTATACCGATAATGGAGACGCCCACTGCTCTCACTCTGGCACCTCTGTATTAACACAGAGTTTGGCTGGCTTCATTTCCAGCCTGGGCTGGATATTTTTTGAAATATTGAAGATCTGGCTTAATGTTTCCACTTTGAAACTGATTGTAAATGCGTCTTAAATCATTCAATTACTTTTCCATTAAAAGTGTTTTGAATGTCATCAACTGTTGCCTTAATGCAAATTGAAGTAAAGTTAAATGCAACTTTAGGCTGGGTTATGAGCACTACAATAACCGTTTTTTGTCCAAAAAATCAGCAAAGAACCAAGGAGTATAATAACTGAGACTTGGCTTGACGTACATGTTAGCAGTGAGTGACGACCTAATTGGGTCACAAACGTGCGCAATGGCTGTTTCGTTAGCAACTGACACTCAGATTAATTGGGCCAAACAGGGAGCCAATGCTGAACAATAGATATCAGCTGCAGCCCGGGGGAAGTGACCACTATAACAGGCATGAGCTAGTGCTTTGGCAGCAGGCTTATAAAACCTCACATCAAGATGACCACGATGACAACAGACGACAACTCACATACACACACACACACACACACATTCAAGGACTTTAAAAAGAAAAATGTGTAAACCTTCAAAAAGCACAAATAATCAATTTCCAAAGTGTGTTTCACAAAAGGAGTTCTTTGTTGGTGACTTCTCAACAGGGTTGGCCAGAACTACCACAAAGAGATGAAAAGAAAAGCGCTGCTGCAGTGCATTCTGGGGATTTTAGTCAATATTTACAGAGTCCAGCCCATGGAATGATACCAGTGTTGTCACATTATCAGCAACTCCTATTTCTGCAGTGATGTGTGTGCCCAGCAGCATGTTCTATGCCCTGTGTTTGTCTTTTATTCATCAGTACTCCCACTCGTCTGTCTTCATGTCCAGGTAGCTGAGAATGTTCTGGGCAAACTTCACCGCCTGTTTACGTGCCACCTTGGTTGCCTCGTCGCCTTGGGGGTCCACAGCGTCAAGTGCCAGCAGCTGTTTTGTAAGGAGCTCCTCCAGGATCATGTAGCTTTTATCAGCCCGCTTGCCATCAAAGCCAAGCACCTGGGCCTGGAGGTCCGACAGGCTCCCCAGGACCATCCACACGGCCCGGTGTGATGGGTGCTCATTGGCAACTGGGTGGCGACGTGCCAGGGCCTCACACAGATCCAGGAAGGTAATGATGGCCTGAACCTCCAGCACAGCACGGCGGCGGGCCTCTCGGATGCACGGATTCTTGGCTGTGTCCACCTGATCCAGATGCGTGAGGAGGCTCTGCAGCTCGGCTTTGGGTCTGAAGCTGAGATCCCCCATTGCACAGTGCCTCAGGATGCCCTCTCGCAGGTGGTTGACGTGAGCCCGCACAGCCTCGATCTCACGGATAGAGTTGTTCTGGGCCAGGTCGTACCTGATGAAACATACAACAATCATCCAGGGTACTTGCGCAACATTTTGACAGCAAATTTAATTACTTTTAAAGTGACACTCCACCCAAAATGTGACTTTAAAAAAAATCCACCTCTCTGTAAGACTGAAATGTTTGTAGTTCAAGATTCAACTTCCATGTTTTTGCACTTGGCAAATAAAGCTTCATTCTGAAGTAATTTAACAAGCTGTACTTTGGTGCAGTAAAATGCATTTGTCTGCAGTGTGGTGATTTAAAGTGCCAGCTACGCCTAGCTGAGGCGTGTGAAAGTGGAGGAAGAGGAGGAGGAGGAGGAACAGCTCCATCACAGCCACAGACTCACAATTAACAGACAAATCTGCCTCCAAAATAAAAGCATGAAATGTGTCCCTGACACTTTGAAAAATGAGCGTTATGTAGGTGAAAATAAGTGAACTGAACAGAGTGAATTCCTCCAACACTACAATTGTTTACCTAATATGGGTTTTGTTAAAAGCAATATTTTTTTATTCTGACTGGCCTGAAAGTTATAGGCAAACAATACTGAAAAGCTGGAATTTGTACCTGCGTGTGTCATCTCCCTCTCCCTCCAGGTCCAGGTGTTTCAGCAGCCCGTTTATCTCCTCCACAACCTGTTTCCGGTAGTTCCTGACCGCTGCATTCCCAGACACGTCCAAAGCATCCAACTCTACCTGCATCTCCATCAGGACGCGTGACAGGTGGGCGCAGCTATCCCTCCCACTCAGGCCCATCAGCAGAGCCACCAGCTGACTGCGCACCATGCTCACCTTCGCCATCACCTGGTTGATGTAGTGCACAGCCTCATGCGTATCTCCCGATAGTGGCAGGGAGAGTGTCTGCTGCTGTGTGCGCCCCTCAATGACATCCTGTACAGCACAAAGACGGGTCAGCGCCCTGTATCGTGCCTTGCGCAGTGGCACCCTCCCTTCGGTCTTGACCTGGGTGAGCTTCAGGATGATCTCCTGTAACGCGTCTACAAGATCGTCATTGATCTCAGCTACCCCACCACCACGTTGTGGAGCGACAACGCGTTCATCCACCAGCTGGCGTGCCTCAATACTCAGCCCCTCAATAGCTAGGCGGGATGGGTGGGTGGCATTCTCCTCCAGGTAGCGCAAAAGGCCCTCCACCTCCTGTGCTGCCCGCTTGCGTGCACCCTGCAGCTCAACTTTGCCTTCTGTATCCACCTGGTCCACCTCCAGCAACAACCGGGTCAGCTCGCGCTCCAGACGTTTGTAATCACGGTCATTCTGGAGGCCACTGAAGGTGCAAACCTGAGGCCCCAGAGAGGCCACCTCTTTCTGGATCTCGTACAGACGCATCATGGCAGGGTGCTGAGGCTGATACATCTGCTGCTGTTGCATTGGATATGGCTGCTGCTGCTGCTGCTGTGGGCCACCATGGTCCATCCTTTTCCCGCCATCAAAGGGTTTCCCAAACAGGCTGAAAAAAAGCCACACGGCAGCATTAAAGGAAGTCAGAACAAATAACAATTCACCCAGAAAGGAACAGGGACTAATATATTTGTTCATAAGCCAGTCGCTGGTTCACTTCAAAGGCTGCTTTTTTATTGTTCTTCCAGTCACATCTGTTGAATAGGAGCTCCAGCTGAAGTTTGGTTACCTGCCAAAGTGGCTGTCAGAGAAGACAAACTCAGTAACCTCAACCAAACATTTAAATCTCCACCCAGTCCACTGGAATGTAGAACAAAGTCATATACATTTCTAACCATTTAAACATGCATGGACCACTTTATTTACTTCAAATGACAAAATGTCAAAAGAAAGAACATTAAGAAAAGCCATAAAAGGTCAGTGTTAATGCTACTGACAAACCCCCTTTCACAAATACACCATTACCTTCGAATGTCCAGGCAATGTGGAAACAGGAATGTAGGACATTCAAGAACTCATACAATTTATTCTTGGTTACCTATTCTTTGATCAGCTATTACATGATTTAAGTCATAATTCATTTGATATATTTTATGCATTCAACAGGAGAGAATGGTCATTTCTGAGTTGTTGTTTTTTAACTCAACTTCTTTTGCTGAGACCGATCGTGCTTCTGGTCAGATGTAACTCTCCAACAACCACGATCAACCCAACTTGAGATAAGGAAAACATATCCATTTAATGTAACATTGGTATGAAATTTTGGAGTATAGTCATGCAAGCAAGTGAATGAGTGTAACCTACATTTCCTCCTGATAAGAACGTCCACATGACAACCACTCAGTGTGTAACTGTGAGCTTGTGTCAGGCTCACTGGCAGACATGATGGTGAGATCTTGCGAATCCACATAAAAAAAGGATCCAGCCTGCTTGTCAAGGTTTAAAACGCGGCAGAGCAAAAGATGGAGCTGACCAACCAAATGACAGAGATTCAGTGCATCTCCTCTGAATCTCATCAAGCTAAGACACACATAAACTCCACCAGCTCTGCCTCTGCTGTACAATCCTGTAAAAGTTCATTATGCTCGTTAACCAGAGGATACAGGAGGTGGGGTGTGTCCAAGGAAAACACGGAAGGAATGAGAGTGGGATAGTGCAGCCCGAATTTTTACCCAACAGAGGGATTTTCTCCCCTTTGGCAACTCCTATGACAGGGTGTTCTCTACCATTATGCGGCTTAGGCGCAGCGCCAAAGCGTTTTTGCGCAGTGCCCAAGCCAAACGAACGAGAAAAAACAAATTCAAAAAACAATAAGAGTAATAATAATTTTTGATTAATTAAAAAAAATTGAATTTTCCCCCCGCGGCGCCCAAGCCGAAACGAAACGAAACGAAAATAAAAACAAAACAACAACAAAAAGCGCAGCGGGGAAAAGATAGTTTGGGCGCTCCATTTGGTGCTCTCAGTGCACGCACCTGTAGCTGCTGCGTGTCTCATTCACAGACGCAGCTTACGCCATAGACGTCACAGGCTTACAGGTAGCAAAGAGAGACGTCTTCCGCGTCAGAGCTTTAAGGCGAGCGCTACTAACTGTTGTTGTCTCGTGTCTGCGCGCTTGGTAGATATTTTACGTGCCTAAACATAGTCTAAAGCTCCCCGATCCCGTTTTTACGCCCTTAATTCTCCTCTCGGCGCTTGGTTTATTTT
>OMOW01072797.1:1485-12284 GCA_900312555.1 Lamprogrammus exutus
GCACAGCCAAAACTTCTACAAACCAATTCAACCCCCCCCCCCCCCCTCCCCCGACACAAACAAATATGACCCGACACAAATAAGCACGACACGGCCGCGCTCGGCACCTCCCACCATCTATTGCGGAGACACATCTGCCATTCTAAAGGAGACGAACATGTACACTCAGTGGTAGTTATTCAGCTGCTCGAACACCTTGTTCTCCACCTCTTCCTGTTGCCTCGGCGGAGGAAAAGCTTTGATCCTTTGTTCAACCGAGGGGAGAGAAAAGTGGGCTTCCCATTTTCCAATTTCTACCTGCCAAGTTGCACGGCGGCCGCAGTCTGTTGGTCAGTCAATTTGCCAATCACAGCACTGTGAGGAGGTGTCATGGGGGAAAGGAGTGTGTGTGTGTGTGTGTGTGTTTGCATGTCTGTGTCGCACATGGCAGTAAGCTGGGGTGATGCATGTAAGACATTGGACAAAGGAGCGTCTGAAGTTTCCCGTTGCTGCTAAATGATAAAGTGACAAAAACATCCTAAGGAGTACCTGGTGGTGCGTGCGTGTGTGTGTGTGTGTGTGTATTCAGTGAAGCATGCGTGCTGTTATTTCTTCACAGAGTGTGCATGCGCAAGTGAATGGAAGCGACTTCGGCGTGTGATTCCAGGTGAACCAGAGGAAAACATTTCCTTTGAAGAGAACCATTTTGCCATCCAGTCCACTTTCATGGAGGCGGCATAGCAAAGTGGCTCACTTAAAGCACTCATGTAAAATAACTGCAATTGCCTGAAAGCCCTGGATACCGTAAAGGAAGGCTTCTGAACGGACCTGAAATTAATATATTGAGATTTATTTCAGGGTAAGCACAAATGCGTCCATCTGACTGAGTTTATACTGCGCGTCGCTCGTGGTTTGTGTGAGGCTGCCGGAGTCGTTGGGCAAAGGGGTAAAACATCATTTCTGTCACAACCACAACTGATGGAAGTCATTTGAAAATCCTGCTTCTTACCTCTGGACTTCATGCCGATGAAACGGTTCTCCACGATGTCAATCCGGCCCACTCCGTGTTTTCCACTAGGAGAAGGATAAGGGGGGGTGAGACAGACAGACAGACAGAAACTTTTTAATGTACACACTCGTACTAAGGAGGCCTTAAGAAAAGAATCCACACCCTTTCTAATTCTTGAAAGTTTCCCCCTCGGGACATTTCTGATAGGACGGTCACAGGAGAGGTCAGAATCAAAATGAGCTTTGACATCTTCTTCTACAACCTGTGGGTCGACTTTTTGTTTCTCCTCTTCTTTTAGTATTTGCCGCACGACCGAAAAACGGCGGCAAATTTCTCATGGGAAACGCGAGCTATTAATTCACAACGCTCGGGTTACAAATGAACATATTTGTGGTGCGTATCCTCAGGGACGGCAACATGCACGGAGTGGGAACGGATTCACACACACGCCATGTCTTCGGTGTCGGTACACTCGCTAAGGGACACACACACATACAGAGAGAGAGAGAGAGAGAGAGAGGGGGGGGAAAATAATGTGCTTACCCTATCTCATTGAGGTATGAAAAGATATCCAGTGGTTTGTCTTTGGATGTCTTCTCCTTCACGTTTGTCACCTTCACCGGAACTCCTAAAGGCAAAACAACGAGAGAGAAACTGTTGATTTCTTAACTGATGGTGAACTGACACATACAGCAGATAGCATAAAAATAAACTTCTCATTCATAACTCATCACATTTAATACCTAAGTTACCATTTTGACTGGACTTGTTTGACTTATAATGTCCTTGGGAAACACATAAAGTTGATATGGTTCTGTAACTGCTAATGTCTGATTGAGGAGGAGGGTTTCTTTGTAGACAGACATTTCTTTTAATTAATTGAGGAAAATGCATTCATCCCAGGATTGATTGTGTGTCTTTTGCTGCAAAGTAGCAAAGTGCTTAGTCCTCATTTCATAAAATAGAATGATTGCAAGGAAATTTACATACATTTACTTCCATAACTGTCAAATGTTCTTAAATGTACTTGTGATGTATGTGATATGCAGGGGTCCCTCCCAAATAAAAACGCTATGTATGATGAATGCCAAAAATTGTATTATCAATATACTGTATTTATAGCCTAAATTATAACTAAAGGGAAAAAGCATATTACAAATGTCAAATCATGGATTTAAATGAATAATATTAGATTTGAAAGCAATAATGTGATAATGTCATATTCCATTCTTTAAGGAAAGCAACAGTGATACATTCAGAAATTTTCTTTAAGATCAATGTGATTTACAACCACATCGTAGAGAACAAGAAGTGAACAAATTTACTGGCTCGATAAACCCGCAAGGGATGGAATGCTTCAAAAACAAATGTGAACTGAATTTCACAAAAAAACAAGCAGAAGTTGATCAAATCTGCTGACGTGCGCTCATTATCCCCGTCAATCAAACAAAGGCCGTCCGCTAAAAGTGAGAACCGTCACAATAGGAGGAGGCGAGAGGGGCTAATAAATTCAAAGTGTCGGGCTCGTTTGAAAGCTGTGAAATCGTGGGCAGGCCTTTGCTTAATTGAATTACACACACAGCTTTGTTACCCGCACTCTCTTTCAGCACCGAGCCGCTCGGTGTTTGTGCGCGAGTGCCAGAATCACCAACGCACCGATCCCCCATACCGCTGTCTCTAAAGTTCACACACACACACACACTCTTTTAAAAACAAAAACACGCCACACACTTCCTCTCTAACACACATCAATCACTGTCACAGACCTGCTTATTCATGACCCCGCAATGAGCAACACGGGGCCAAAGGTGGAGGAGTGTGTACGTTTGTGTGTGTGTGTGTTGAGGACGGCGTAAGGAAAAAAACTACTGATACGATCCTCGTGAAAGGCAGCAGTTGTGTCGCGTTTGCAAAACGCGGCAAGAACCTGATGAATTGTTTCGACAAGGCCTTTGTCGATGGTTTATTCTCGTATCACGGGAATCTGGTGGGGAAAAGTAACTCCTGGTGCAGGAGATCCTTTATTAGAACTGCAACCCCTCCCAAATATCTAATGATTAAAGATTACATATTCAAATAATTTAAGTGAGTGTGAGAGTGAACGTGGGAGTGCAGCGGCAGGCCGTTCATCCCTGCGCTCTCTCTCTCTCTCTCTCTCTCCATCATTCGGGTTCTATCATTCACTGAGGGTTCTTTTTCTCCCCGTGATCCCTTTCTTCAGTTTTTCGCAGCCTCACAGTGCAGACAATGGCAGCGCAGACACAGTTGTAGGAAAAATTACTGCTTTACATTTTTCCTCTCTGTCTCTTTCCTGTTCGCTCCTTTGGCATGAAAGGAGGGAGGGATGAAATTTTCTTCTTTTTTTATTTAAAGGAGAGGAGATGGGGAACCGAGCGTTTGACGAGTGGGAGGGGGGGGAAAGGTTCCTGTTGTTAAATATTCTTTTTTAATCAGTGAGAAAACTTTGGTGAGAAAGGCAGGGATGAAAAGGTGGGAGGGGAGTGAAATGAAACATTCTTGTGCTGATCTTGTGCTCAGAGGGAGGAGCAGGCTCGGGCCTTTGTGTGGACAACTAAAACAGCTTTTGTCATAGGGCGCTCAATAAAGGCCCTGGAGAATGTGTGTGAAAACACAGCGCCGGCCCCGCAAAAAAGGACCCGCGAAAAGAGAGACGAGGCTTTACTGCTGCATTTTTTTTTACAAAAGCACGTCTCATCTCCGGCTCATCTTGACACCGACCTGGCTTGTTTCACAGTTAAAACATTTTCTGTGCCCAAAACTAGTAAAGCGAGATGGGAAAAGCAGACGAGTACAGAAGACTGAACGGTATGACAGCTTAGTTAAAAGGAACTTTCGGGCATCTCGGGGCATTAGTGAAGGCAAACATTCCCATCACATCCACTGCCAACCTTCTGAACTTCTTTTAAATCACTATTACGGCTCATAAAGCTGTCTGTGAAGCTCATGTCAGAGGAGCTAGTGTGAGTCTCGCGATTGATGTTAGTGCTCTTCTAGCCCCCACTAGTGACCAGGGATGAAGGGACATCTGTGCCTTTTGCCCCGGGCGTGGATATTTCTTGCTATTTTCTCCCTGCACAAACATGTGACACTTTCCACTATTCAGTTTAGCCCTTGTGGCGATACATCTAATGAGCTTCTCTCTGGCCCCTCAAGGCTCCAGTGTATTAGCTGGACTTAATGCTTCCGGCCTGCATTTTGCCCCCGGGGGCCAAACATGGCAGCTTTGCGGCGAGTGAAGCCGCGAGGGGCTGAGGATAAGTCTGGGTGGTCAGGAATGGTGATAAAGCGCAGCGGGGTCAGCGCTGCACGGTTGTAGCCCCGAGGCAGCGACCATTTATGTGGGGTAACATGAAGAGAAGCGGACGGAGTGGACGTCGAGAGAGGGGA
Organism: Lamprogrammus exutus; assembly: GCA_900312555.1. NCBI lineage: Eukaryota > Metazoa > Chordata > Actinopteri > Ophidiiformes > Ophidiidae > Lamprogrammus > Lamprogrammus exutus. The sequence goes on from OMOW01072797.1 coordinate 5,882, forward strand.
GGACACCGGGTTCTGACCTTCTGACATTTTACTGACGTTTTGTCTTCAGAACTCGTGTTAGTCAGTAAAACCAACTGAGAGCTCATTTCTCATTTGTGAGCGCATAATTTAAGTCATACCAACAACCGATCTTGATTGGTGATAGCGAGATTTTGGAGCCCTGGGATAATTATGATATAATTAAGTTTGGCATTCTTCAGTTTTAACTTTGGGTTCCACCTTGTACACCAATTTGAAAAGTCAAATGAAAAGACAATTTCACAATATGCCAGGGTAGCAAATTGCACATCAGATAATGAAATGAGATCATATAAAATGTAATTTTGGCAAAGAGAAATGCATGTTCAGGTAACAGGGTTATCAAAACTGGATTCGAGAATTTAATTTCCTCATACATCACACACATATGGGAAATTAAATGTAAATTTGTTACCTGAACCTCTGTTTTTCACCCACATGATAGATTTGGTTCGACAGCAGCGGCGTAGCAGAGGATGTCAATGAATGGAAATGCAAGAAGTCAAGAGAATCGACAGGTGACGCGTGTCGAAAGCACACAAACCATTTTTGAATTCGATCTCCAGGACGTCGGGGGTGTCGGGAGAATCTTCTGGGTTCTTGGTCATCAGGTACAGGTCAGCTGGAGCGTGAGTCTGAAAGACAGACACAAACGTGCACTCTCACTCTCTCCATTTCACACACTATATTCACGTTGATGAGCAGGACCTTCTGAGACCTCATCAGACTAAAGTACGGCGGACGGGGGGGGGAATCCTTTGTGTGAGTGGATAACGGACAAACTCGAGGCACGGCGGGTGGAAGAAAAGAAAGGATGATGCGTGAAAAAAGGAGAAACCTCAAAATGCCATCAGGACTTGAGCGAAGACACACACACACACAAAAAAAAATCAATGTTCCATTTTTCTCCTCTATTTGGTTTCATATTCCCCGCATGGCCCCTCACCATGGGAGAAGGCGGGGAAAGAGAGATACAGAGAGAGAGAGAGAGAGAGATAAAGGGCAAAAGAAAGAACTGACTCACATCCTTAGAGAGAAGTGAAGACCTGACAAGTGAAAACACACCTGTTACTGTGACAGAAGATATCTGAGCGACAACAAGCTCTCAATAATATTCTGCCTGTCTGTAAAAATCGCAGAAATACCAATTCCATCGTATTCCTTTGGTTTCCCCCGATTTGGATTCTTCCATTTTTTGATAATCGGAGAGACATTTCTCCTTCACTTTATTCTCCAAATGAATAATTTTTCTTTACGCGGATCAAACACCAACCCAAATGCACGCCTGTTGTCCCCGGGTGACAGATATTTGTCATTTTTCCAGTTGGTGGGAGAGCGATTTCAGTAAGGCTCAGATGTAAAAAGAGCGTGGAGGTCCCCGACGCCGTCTGCCCAGCAATGTGCCCCTCCAACAATTACACAACATTAGGACAAGACGATGGGCAATGTCTCCTGAAGCTGAGGCAAATTGCAGGGGGGCAGGGGGGGGAACTATGCAAAAATAACTATCGGGTGCATTTAAATGGAAAGCTTTACCAGACACAAAATCATCATACAATAACTAATCGCCGTCCGCTCGCCCGCCCGTCGGCGGGGAGAAAACGAGCGGCACAATCGCTTTCCTTCCTTTTAACTAAACACCAAAATTGACTGGAAAGGCGGCCGTCTCCATCTCCTTTATTTTCTGCCTCAGTGCCCTGAAAGATGCCAAATGAGAGTGAACAGGAGAGGGGTGAAATGACTCCCCTAAAAAGCCTTTTGATGCTCACTCTCTGAGGGGGGAAAGACCGACTGAATTTTAAATACGGGAGACGGCTGTGTCTCCAATGGTCGCCTTTGCTTCGCTTCAAATAAAGATGCACCAAGAGCCATTAGCTGCCGCACTCTTTGTGGGTGGCGAGGTGTCGAAGTGTTACTGTTATTTCCACTGAGGGAAAACTTCAAAACGGAGCCAATATTTTGATGATCTTTGCGTTAATTAAATAAGAAGGTCCATAAACTGACAAAGGAGATAAAAGGTTAAAATCTTTCACTTTAGTTCTGCAGGAAGATTTGCCAATTTTAAGATTATCACCATCAGTGTTGCTTATAAGCCAAAACATTTTTTTGAGTGAAGGCCTAAGTCATCACGTCAAACTGATTTATTAAAAACACAATTATTAAATTCTCCCCCACTGAATCACGCTCGAAAGCTAATCTGTACCCTCGGGCTCGAATGAAACACGCAGACTGTTAGATAAAGAGGAAAAAAGCAAAGCGAGGGAATAGGCTTGTTTCCAGCGTGCGAGAGATCAGTGCATTTCAATTCTAACCCCCTGCAGGTGGACCTGTCCCAAAGCCGTGGCCCTGAAAGAGAGGAAAAGGTAGAGATGGAGAGGGTGGAGGTATTGGTGGGAAATGGGGCGTGAAGCGCACCATCATGTAGCACAGAGCAGCTCCTTTGGCAGTCTTTGCTCCTGCCATATTGTTGTGCTAAACGTGGTGCCATACAGCAGAGAGGGCTGACGCATGAACTTAAAGCAAGTAAATTTCTATCTTTCCACATATTAGTTGCCTCATTGGCTTTCAATCGAGGCCAATAGGGCCAAAAGAGAAGCCGGGGTGGCAGGAGGGAGAGGGGGAGAAATGGGAAGGAGAGAGAGAGAGAGAGGCAGATAGAGGAGGAGAGGACGGTAAAAACATCTTTGACGCAATGGGTTGGAAATGACGCTTAAATCACTACGTTTCAACTCTGTCCCTCTCTTTAAAATGCAAACATGGCAAATTGAGACAAGAATAAAACTATATACGTGCGATGTGTGGCAGAGCCGTTTCAATCCTTAACACCCATGAGGTTTTGGTTAATGTAAGACCTTCAGCTGAACGTATGGCTCAAAGATACAACAGGTTCTTCTACTTGGAGGCAGGTGACACTGCGACGGACGCAGGTAGAGCTCAGGTCAGACCAATCAGAGCCGAGGGCAGCAAAGGCGCAGGACAAACGCTGACCTCTCTGCTTCAAAGCACACATTCGCATGCATACATACACCTACATCCCCACATCCTTCCCCTGCAGGCAGGCCTCTGTCCATCCATCTTTTGAGCCGGCCATACCAACAGCAGACAACGAGCTTTCATTTCCTCTTGGTGAACAGAGGCCTGGCGTTACGCTCCTTTACTCCCGCTCAACGCGAGCAGCACCCCATCAGCGCCGTGATCAAAGAGCGGAGCGGGCCCGGGGAAGCCCGCTGACACAAGCTATAATTAAGACTGAGGTGATGTTTTAATGACTCAGGACGAGTGTCAGGCTGCCTCAGGGTGTGTGTCCTGACTGCTCATGTGTGGACAAACCAAGAGAGAGAGGGAAAGGGAGAGACAGACAGAGAGAGAGAGAGAGAGATACAGAATATCCAAATGTGATGTCTTTAATGCTTTTGGTTGAAACCAAAGATGATTTTCCTGCCTCAGCTGGACAATAAAGTTCTACTAAATTCTGCAACTACAGAGAAACATCTACTCCTAATCTAATCTAATCCATTACAAATCTAACCTGTTAGTGTCAACAAAAGCAGGGATGAGAGCGTCCCACAGCTCTCATAAACTAAATAAACCTACTTTCAGCTGTCATAAACTTAACAGCCATTGTCCCAAAATCAGATTCATTATTTTTTACTACTTTATATGTCGATTACTTAGTTTCATGAAGTATAATAAATGATTCTGAGACTCCCAAAGGGTACAGAAGATATGCCTTTCAACCCTATTTCAATTTACTATGTACAAGACAGTACTTTGAAGACTAATTTCATTAGACACTTTTTTGAACATAAATAATGCAAATTGACATTTCATGTATAATTCAACAGTTCAGAAACTCCTAGAATTTAAGGAGACAAAGCTAGTTAAGCTCAATGCCAATACAGGCCTCTCTGCGAGTAAACGCATTTTGGTTCTGTGACACACAGCTCGTGCCTACTGGTTATGAATTGTTACCTGACTGACAAGGTGTTCGCCATGATTTCATGCTCATTAAATTTAATCTAAATACTTACACTTAACGGAAGTCATTTGTCATGATTTACGTTTTTCTATTGTCCCATTAGTGTCCCAGAAACAGGAGCTTTACATCCCAGATGCTATTTTTTATCGTCCCTGGGGTACTGGGACATCCTTAATTTTGGGCCTTGCATAACAGTTTATCGCAGTCAACAGGTGCATGCCTCCACAGTTAAATGTGAGTGTATAAACATGGTATAAACCAGTTAGTTGCCTCGGGCACATAGCTTCACACAGGTTAATGCCAGATGGACTGAATAAATAAAAAGCCAAGAGGCCAACGTTGCCACGGGCAAGACGGTTTTGCCGTTATCAGGAAGGATACAGTAATCATAGAGTAACCTGAACTCTGACTCTTATCTCGCGGAGAACATATGAGCGACCATTTGGACATTTCCTAATCTGAGAGAGGCCATTGTATCACAGGTGGGGGGAGTCGGGGTGCCTGAATAGTTGGGGTCTGCCCTGAGCCTTAAGGGCTGTAACTGGAGGAGAGAGAGAGGCAGATACAGAGCGGAGATACTCAGAACAAGATGACCTCTTCCAGATGACCTTATAGGTAGATAAGAATCTGGCGTGTTGGTTTGCGCATTGGGGTGGCTTACTTTTGGTGTTAAATTTGTTTTTTCATTCACTTTTGGTTTTAACCAGCATTTAAATCAATGTTTAATCAAGAACGTTGAGTCATTTAGATTGTTTATCGAATTAACAAACATACTTCCAATGACTCAAAGGGCGAGAGGCTGTTCTTAATATGAGGTAATGACTGGATTTTTTTTACAGCCTGTTCAAAGTTCAAATATCACATTGTGTCCTGTGTAATGTATTCAAATCCCTTTACCACTCTGAAGCACTGCGCCATAAATATTTCATTGTGTTTAATGCCATTGATCAATTCAATATTGTAAATTGCCCAAGACAAAACACTTGAATTCAGTCACAGTTACACAATACTGTCATCACACATTGCTATGCTATTGAGTTGGTTTCTCATTCTTTTTACAACATTTCTCCACAGGCCGACCACGACAGAGAGGAGGGGTGGGAAAGGGACCCGGAGAGAGAGAGAGAGCGAAAGTGAGAGAGAGAGATAGAGGCCTGCGAGTTACAGTGGCCGTGCCCCTGCGTCGCTCCTCCAGCAGCGCGGGACCCCTCGCCTCGCCGTGACACCCCGTCCATTGGGGACTCATCTGTCTGGCCCGCTGTCTTTGTACTTTACTGTTACTGGTGACATTTTGGTGTCACGGTGTCACGATGAAATGGTTCCCCTCCCACGTCGCAGCCCGCGGCGGCGCAACTTGTGGAACAATGAGGGCCCGAGGAGTTGGGGCTGGAACCCAGGAGGCCCCAGCTGGGTGCAACGCCCTAACCCTTCCCCCTCCCCGGCTCCCATGAAATCGGGAATTAGTCGAAGCGTTGCTGACGACAAGTCAGTGTCTGTGTGTCCCAGGCTCTTCCCAGGGCCCGGCGAGGACCCGGGGTGAGGAAGACAGAGACACAGACAGAGGGACGAAGGGATGGGAGCTTTGGAGGTCACTGAGGGCAACCTGCATGTACTGCTTTGACCTTTGACCCTACCAAAGATCAAACTCTGCCTCACCCATGGCACTGTGGGAGAGTGAGTCCAGTTTGTCCCTGGCATGGGTCAGTGATCGGGACTGTAGGTTTATCACCGGATTATTTTTATAGTTGGTCAAAGTAGCACTTCACTACACTTCATTTTTACTGCACAAGAGACAGAATATTGTGTCTGCAGGCTGTGATGGAAATGACCGTGGAAGGGAAATTGTGTCTCAGTAGTAAAGGGACAAAGGAAATGCTTAAATGTTCTCTATAGTATATAGATTTACACCTCTGTCTATTTCTATGGAGCTACGTCTGATTGTTCATCTATGAAGACTTGGCAAGACTTGCCAACAAGAACTAGCCTTACCTTTGGATTCTCCAGGATGCCAGACTCGTAGCTGTTTAAAAACATATATGAAAGACACCTTAAATTGTGACACAGTAAATATATGTAATGTAAATAATGATGTAAGATATTGAAAATGGCATTAATGGGGTATGGTCATGCCAGTATTTCCCACCTTATGTGCATGAGGTTGCCATCCATGCTCCAGGGTGCCTTAGGAGTGACAGGCACAGGGATGCCGTGTTTCTGTAGGTTTGCAAAGAGAGCAATGATGACGTGCACTGTGCGTTCACAGGCTAATCAGAACTGAATGTACTACTTATCCAAAAAGTTCTGAACACGCAGGACCAAGTAAATCATTTCCAGAAGCTGTTTTTTGATATGCTGTGTGACCATAATACATTTCTGTCTCTCCAAACTGCTTTTGTCTTTCAGATT
>OMOW01073465.1:0-10576 GCA_900312555.1 Lamprogrammus exutus
TTTATTCATGTAGTGAACTCAGGTTAATCCTCAGTAAAAGACAACTGACAACTGAACGCCAGTTTAGTGCCAGTTACATTTTATGCAATCTGTGGGCCTTTACATAGGCCAGCGCTTGTAAACTGTAACATAGTGTTGAGTAGTGAGTATTACAGTGGGCAGTGGCAACTATTCAAATGACTTCACAGTAGAAATTACACAGCTGATAAAGTTTGACAAGACAGGGGATTCCAGTGTGAAGGGAAGCACTGTGTGTAAGATGTTTGGCACCCAGATCCTTTGGTTTACTGACCTTGTTGAAGTGGTCTCCTATGACCTGCCAGATTCGAGACCACTGCAGCCTGATTCTGTTCATGTTGTAGTAGGAGATTTCCACAATCTTCTGCAGGCTGAACATCCTTGGCTGGTGGGCTGAGGCAAGCTCATCCATGGACACAGCACACAACCACCGCACAAAGTCCACTGGGAACAAAGAAGCAGCATTACGACCAATAAATTCTCTCTAAATTAATCTCAGTTGCTAAATGACATACTCACCGATTGCATTTCCATCTAACCTGGTGGAACCGGTAAAGATTCTGCAAGAGCAAAAGTATCTTGAATATTTGCAAAGCAGCACAAATATTAACAAAATGTCTTCGCAGCTTCAACGCTTAAATCGAGAACAAATATGTCACCTGTCTACAGCTACCACTACACTCTGAGAGCTGGTTTCCCCTACTGACTCCTGGATGTGAGCCATCTGCCTTCTGTCCTGGCTTCCAACCAGGGTCCCTGCAACACCAAAAGCACCAAAACAAATTCAAATGTGCATTCAGGCATCAAACACGCATTCAGGCATCAAACACATACAACAAATGCGTGTCTTTGAAAAACACAATGATTTAATAGCAGAATTTCTGTGTGACTGTTCCATGTCTGACTAACTTTGTAAATGGTGAACAGTGGTATGTAGATTTGATGGGGAGGTCAAGTGTAGTATTTGGGAATACACGTGTGTTGGGGGTTTGAGGGTGAACAGGAGCTAATACAATGCCACCACATACGGAACGTGTGAGTTTTTCCTACCCAGCCCCAGAGGCATGAACTCCTCTGTGCCAGAGGGTAGGCCCTTGATGCTGGCTTCCTTGTCCCGGACAACCCCTGAGATGTAGCGCGTCTTCACCCCTGTGCCAATCAACTGGGCGAGCTCCAACTGGCTGATACACCTCAGGATCTGCAGCACAAGGACATAAACCAGGCTCAGTGCTCAAGTGAGTAATAGTATTCTTAAATTCAGAGTTACCATGATATGTCACACTGGATTGTGGGGACCAGGGAGTTATATTAGGAGCTAGGGCCATTTGATACTACCGAGTTCGTCACTGAAGAAAGTGAGGTTGAGGTACGGTGAGTTACAGGAGATCTGATGGATCTTATTCAAAGAATGTGATGCGTGTTGTATTAGATGTTGATAACTCCAATATATATTCGATTTAATTTGACTGTGATGATGTGAGAATGCATTTGTTCCTAAGTCATTTCACCTCATGCCAGGAGTTGCCCAGGTAGTTTCCATCAGTGTGGGCCACAGTGATCAGTGTCTTGATGGTGTCAATGTTCTTCTGCTTCATCTCAGTGATGCTGGAACTGGCTGTCAGCAGAGTGAACCTGGCCAAGGCCTGGACGTACGCATCTCGCTCCAGCTACAGAGACAAGGGATAAACACAGATATTGTTTGGTCACCATTTCAATGTCTGAAGATCTCAAATCTCAAATTCTATTCAATTCAATTCAAATTCTTCCCCATTACTAGTAACCATGTGGTCTCTACAACTGTGCGTATTTGGGAAAACTGTCTCAGTACAACACAGTAACATCACTTGTGGTAATGGCCAATTGTATTGAGGTGCTCTTTCATCCAAGATGAGGCTCATTCTGCGTGTAAACAATCACCAGACCTGCATGTTGAAGATGCAGGCAATCCTGATGGCACATCGAATGCCCTCAAGACACAGTGAGGCCACCTCAGGGTCGTCACAGTCCTGCAGTCCCACGCTAAATGCTGCCAGCAAGGGGGTCCACGCCAGCTGAAATGTACAGGAAAACATTTGGCAATTTTTATTATTACAGCACCTGCCATTTCACTTACTGTCACACTTCTACTCTTGAGTTATAGGAAGTATGAAGGTGATATTATGCATTAGGAATAAAAAAAATAAGTGAAAACAATGTAATGTAAACAAGTTCATGAAAGACTAAACAAAGTTGACTGTCAGGAACCTCCTTAATTGTGTGTCAGGTCCAGAGTGTGCTTCTAGACACTGAAAATTAAAGATCAACGGATGCTCTGACATCACACCTTGAACATTGGTCGAACATGCTCCAGGTGTGTAGCACTGAAGAAGGGGGCTTGAGCGTGGCTGACAGCCTCCATCAGAGCTTTAGCAGTCTTTGCCATCTGCTCCATCTCCATGTTGTACAGCAGACGACGCTGCTTCTCACTGGCTACACCTATATGGAGGGGGAAATTTATGAGTAGCAGGGAAATGATGAGTCTGCCACATGCCACAGTAATGCAACATTAGTCTGACAAAGTACTCACTCTGCTTTGTTGACTTTGGAGTAATTGAAAACTCTTTACTCTCCTTCATGGCAATCTTCTTGCCAGCGATTTCATCATAAATGGAAGATAGGTACTCTTCTGGAAGGTCCTTGCTGTCATTAATTCCACGGTTCATCTTGATGTACTGCTCCTTTGTCATCTTGTTCTTCACCTATGCAAAGAAGATGGAGAATGACAGTTGAAGTGATAAATTAAAGGAGAGAAAATTAGGCACGAGAATGGGACAATGTCCTGTCAGCCTGTCCAAGCATTGTACATGTGTGCGAAAAACAAGCAGACATGAGCTGCATGATGTGTCGCCATATCTCAGAGAGGAAGGCATGAAGGTGCGCCAAAATATAATCTGAACAGCTATGTTTCCATCCAACTACTAAATGAGAAAAACATAACCATTATATTAGATAGAAAACAGCAGCATTTACCAGAAACTAAGGACTGCGATGATTAGCAAAGGATATGACAAACCATGGACTATTTAAAGGATGGAAAGAGTAATCAAAGAAGCAGTGTTACATGGCAGAAAAGTGTCACATAGTAACAGTTGCGAAAGAGATGCTGCCAGAGTTTTATTCGCTTGTTCAAGGCTGATGGAAACAGGGTCTAATTTGCAGTTTCTTTGGGCGTTATTTCACATATTCGCTTGGATTTGAATCAAAACCTGGACAGAAACATAGCAAATGTCCTACATACAAAGCAAGATAGTAACAGGACATAAAAGCGCAATAAACCATCCTCACCTGAGGACTGTGCAGGTCTGTGGTGAGCATAATTATGGAGTATGCCAGCACATAAGCAGTGTCTGCACTGGCAAACAGAGTCTGTCTGCAAAAGAAAACACATATCAGGGTGATTAATAGCATGACTGGACATATTCTTAATCAAATCTGAGCTCCTCACTGTAATTAAAATGCCGCTCTGGTCCAACTTCATAAGCACCGATTTAAGAGCTTGTATTTTCAGGAGAGATCAACTGTACCACTAAAGGAGAGCCCTCATCACACTCTTACCCCTGGTTACACTCCAGGTATCGTGCAGCGAACTTCTCCATCAGCCTGTCAATCTTCTGGGCCTCTCCTGGCAGCCTGAAACCCTCTAGGAAAGTTCTGAGCGCTGAGACAAAGTCCCGTCCACAAAAGTCTAACTGGTCCACGTAGCAATACATCACTTCTTTGTTGAACTTGATGTTCTCACCCAGGAACTCACCCACCTGGGTCTAAGGATGTAATAGAACGGTGGCCCATGTTTACTGGTTGTGAACATTTGAATGAAATTGTGTTGATTTAGCATTCATTTCAGCTTTGTACAATTAAGGCTCATGTTAAGAGTCCCTCACCGTGTCCAGTCTGTCCTCCTGGTGTAGAAACTGGGCAATGTCCTCTGCTGTGGATCCCAACATGCCCTGATCCTGCAGGTACTGGACGCCTCTTTTTGGCTTTTTGTTGAAGCTGGGGAGAGAGGGAAGGAAACATCTAGAACACAATACAAAACTGCAAATCCTTAATGCTATGGGACTAAATCCATAATCATATTTCCAGACTGATCTTCCACATTATTAATAAAAATCAAGTTCGCATTGGAGGCAAGAGAAAATACCAAATGTAAATCATAAGTAGTGTGAGAAGAAGGCTCACAGTTCGATGCCATGCTCGATGATTTCCTTCTGCTGTTTGATAACTTCATATTGCTCCGGATGGTCTGCCAGAGAAGCAGGGACACTGGAGGAGACAGTGGAGTCCAGAGAACTGATGCTGTCCCGACGCCCTGATAGCTGCTCAGGGAGCTTCAGCTCTCCTCCCTCACCATCAGCTGGATGCTCCTGGCCTACAAACACATCGCACACAAAAAGTACTGAACACAAAAGGTCACACCTCTCCTTTGTTTCACTTATTAAGAGGGCCAAATGATAAGCCACTTATTCTGTAAAGACTGTTAGGATTTCTTCATTCACACTCTTTTGTACACTGCATACTTACCGAGGTTAGCTTGTAGGTTTGGGTTGACATAAATGTCTTTGCTCCACTCCACCATGCATTTGAGGATGGACACCAGACACTCCAAACCCTTCTTACGTAGACTCAGCTCCTGCAGATGTCATAGAATTACATAAATGGCACAGATGAGTCCTCATTCCTTGTTCCTGACCAGACAGATATCCTATTTAAAGTTAATATAAGTCTATAACTGTGCTCCAATGGACCATTCATGGCATTGTAGTGAAAAATTCATAGAAATGATGGACTGCATACCTGTAGCGGTGTCATCCCAAGCTCCTGTCCACTTCTACCCTGGGCAATCTTAGACAGGTCATTAACAAGGCGCTCAAAGATGTTGGCAGCATTTAAGTCACAGTCATAGTTCACATAGATGTCAACCACACATTGGGCATCTGGGGGGGGGAGAGACAGAATTTCACTGCAAAACTGGATGACCACAAAAATGGACAATATTCCTAACAAAATGAAACACAGTAAACAGGAGTTTAAAACCGCCACGATCAACACAATATAAACTAAGAAAAAAATACAATCAAAAAATTTAAAAATAAATAAAAAGTGAATGTGAGGTGAACGACTGACAAGCCCAACATTAAGTGACAGATAAAAGTCAGAGTCATACAAAGATATGAGTGACAACTGCAACTCGGGAAGTGTGTGTGACTGTGTTTTTCTTTAAAAGAGGAAAAACTTTAATCAGTGCATTTGTACCTGCACAGATGCGTGTGAGTGTCTGGATGACCATCCACTTATGTTCAAAGGAACTGGAGGATGTCTCCAGGATGGTCAAAAAGATCTCCCGAAAAAACACCTAGGGTAACATGGTGGAGAAGAGACAAACAGGTGAGAAGTGGAAACAGACTGAATGAATGAGAAAACATATTTCTGGGGTCTTGCTCAAGGAGACGTCAGCTGGATGTTACTGTAACTTCACATTCTGTACCTCAATCTGCATCTTCAGGTGGACCTTAAAGTGGGAGAGCAAGGTGAGGAAGATGGCCAAGGAGAGCTCAAAGACCTCAGGCACAGATGAGACCCCATTTTTGGAAAGTGCCACACACAGATATTGTTTAATGGCGTTGACAAACATCTCATGGGTGCGAAACACTGGGCCGGCACCCTGCAGCACAGACAGCAACAGCTGCAAGGAAACAATCTTAGATCTCAACTCGTGGGACCTGCAGAGGAGCAGGGGTGGAGGAATTAAGGGTGGGAGAAACACAGGGACAAGACAGGGTAGATTAATGCCTCTATAAATAGTGTTCCACAGTTAACTCTAAATTGAGGACAACAAATGATACTTGGATATAATAGTATTAAGGCCAGACTATCTTGTCTGCGAGGTTCTGCTGGGGCTCAGCTTACAGTGCCCTATTCACACTGGCTGGCCCTTGGTTTAATGTTACAGTAACTAGAGATGAGTGCTACACCAGGATGGAAAAGGCCAAGTTAACCTGTGGAGTCGAGACGGAGCATTGCGCAAAAGAGGGTGCAGCTGTATTTGTTTTGGCAAATTGTAGCCTGGCAGAGGAAAAGATCGTTTTTAAAAAGGGTTTCAGAGCAGATGGTTTAGGACAGACTTTTCACTGAAACATAGTGGATTATAAGTGTGAGTCCCAATATGATTTTATTTTAGAATGTCCATTATGATAAGATTATGACAAATATTTTCATGATATATTGTAAAGACAAATGTGATTAATTTACAGTAGATTAGGCAAGATTAAGACAACTAGAGCAACTTCCTATTAGGGGGTGCTAGGGTGGTTCCATTCATGTCTCCCATCTCCCACTCCTATAATTTGGTAATACAAATAAAAAATATAATAAAAATGCAAATGAAATGAAAAGCACTCCATGCAAATGCCGGTCCCCTGAACAATGTTTCTGGCAAGTGTGGAGGCTATTGGAGGAAAGGCGCTTGTTGTATTGACGTACATACATATATAAATACACACACACGCTCTCCAATTATAGTAGTAAGATAAGATAAGATAAGATTAAGATATTGCGATGCAATGCATTACTGACTTTGGGTCTGGAGGTCCATCAGCGAGGGGTTTCATGGAGAGTTTGCATAAAGAGCGAAACACCAGGAAGGCATCTTTCTGCAGGATGTGAGAGAAACGGGCAGCAGTGTGGGGGCCCTGCAAGGCCTCTGGATCCTGAGGTGGATTAAGAAAAATAATATCACTTCAATGAGCAAACACAGACAAACAAAGAGATATGATTCATCTGCCCCTGAAACTGCTTCTATATTGATTGAAGTTTATGGCCTGGCTCCAGATGTGTAACTGGTTTACTGCAACACACCCAGTGATACATTTTAACATTTGTCTGTCTATAGAACCTCACCAGCCAGGTAGGAACCCTTGATTTAAAGCCATGTGTCGTTCATTTAATAGTTGCATTGCCGCTTTACTGGTCACAATCTGGGATCAATACTGCATTTCACTTATTGCTATTTAATTCCGAAAGCAGGAGTTAGAGTTCTTTTCTTTTTTTTTTGACGTGCCTTGGCTGTACACTTGTGTACTTGATGACCAGAAACAAAACATTGTTGATGCTCAATTTTACATGACGAAATCAAAGAATTGGTCATTTTTCTATTTTGAGTCATTACACTTTCTGTCCATGTATCATGTAAGAAGTGTGACTTTGAGTCAGTATAAGGGTCGGGGACAATTTTTGGATAAATCACCCTCCACTTAAAACTCAGACAGAGTGACTGATAACTAAAACTTATTTCAAGCAACTGCAACATTACTGAAATTCATGTTGTCATTCATTACACCTTTAGTTAATGATATCAGCTAACAGTGCTCACCAACATATCTGTTGAAGAAACAGATGTGCGGTCCTCAATGATGCCGTTCATCTGCTGGCTGTCCGCTCGGACTGTTGGGGGAGCAACCTCTGTCTGCTCGGGCACGGGGTGGACTGGGTGCTCACCTTCTGGGAAAAAAATTGTAATAACAGGACATTTTTAGGCCATGGTTATAAAGGAAAAGTATTGTGCTGACAAAGTTTTGTCCTCTGCTGACATTTAAGAAAACAGAAGAGACAGAAGACAGAAGATGTACACGATGTAAAAATAGAACAGGCTCATAAGCTTTGACCTGCTCCAGAGTGAATCTCTGTTGGTAGATCAGTCCCTGCTGACTCTGTTGGATTTGCTTCGCTCTCTGGGTTTTCTCCTTCCTCAGCTGGCTGAGCCATAACAGGAGCCGTCTCTGCACCTTCATCTTCAAAAACTGAATCTGATGTAGACAAAGACAACCAAGAGATGTTTCATGAAAAAGAGACAATTAATCTTGTTAATTCCATTAATTAATTCCATAAATGATAGCATCTTTGTCTGAAAGGTGGAGGACCAAGGTGACATGTACCTGTTGACGGTGTGACTGGTTCTGCGGGTGCTCCTCCATTAATCTGAGTGCTGCTGTCCTCTGGCTCCCCGTTGATCGATGGTGTATCTACTGCTTGGTCCTGGTCCTGGTCTGGGGCAGGGGGTGTGGAGTTGTTGTTGTTGGTGGTGCTGAGGTCTGGAGTACTGGCTGCTGGGGATGGGGAGCTCTGTGGCTCCGGTGTGGGTGTCCGATCAGATCGTGGGGAGGCGGATCTTCGACCACCTGAGACTGGGGATGGGTTCTGCTGGGGCAGATGCAGCCGGTCCTTCTCCAGTTCCTGGGCCTCCAGAGCCTGTGGGGAAGAGCAGCCATACAATTATCTTATAAGGTGCTGAGAGAAACACACAATATATGCAGACATGTAATTCTTAAACAAAGGCACTAACTCCAAATTCTAATTTTGTTACGTGTCAATTGTGTTTGAAAAAAAATATAATGTTGAATATTTGCATCTTCTTTTGATTAAGTTTTGAGTTTACACTTTATTAATCCCTGAATGGCAATTTGTTCTCTGTATTTAACCCACCCTACCTATTAGGAGCAGTGGGTAAAATTCCAATGATGTCAATGGTATCACAGAGGATCTAGTCAAATAAAAATGCTCTCGAGCCCCTGGCAAGAAGTGATATAATTAATGGTGCAATGCATCAGCCTCCGAATTTGATCTGCTGTTAAGATAATGAGACATGAAATGGGAGCCATAGATCCACATCTACAAACTGTTCTTCATTGTGAATCATTTGATATAATGACTTTACAATGATTTCCTGCTTTGTGTCATGCTTTAGAAAATCTTCCATGTTCTTCAATCACAATGAATCGCAGTTTTGACTGACTTCTTTCAACCCATTAGGTCAGCAGCCATTTCTAAGCAAAATAAAAAGGCAATAACAAAGTGGACTAACAGCCTGATTCTCCATGCGTGTGAAGATGACATTGAGCATTTGTGTGAGCGTGGCCTTAGCAGTGGTCTGGTTGATGAGGTTGCGGCTGGCCAGGTAGATGTTATAGCAGGTCCTGACAGTCAGGAGCACCGTGCCCTCATGAATCTCAATGTACGGAGAGGTCACTGCTGTCAGCAGCGCCTGGAGGGAGAGGAAGTAAACACTTATCAAACAGGATGTCCTGTTGAGACGTTGCAGTTGCTGCTGCACCTGCTGAATCACCAGCAGCCTTCCCAACTTCTGTGTTTAAAGGCACAGAGGTAGATTTTATATATCTGTTTAAGAAAATGGAAATCAGAAGAATATAAGAAAGGTGGATTACTTTAAAACACTGTTCTGTGTCCAAACCCATTTGTTTGTCGCAATCTACATACCCTGGCCGACATTTACCTCTCCGTAAGATGTTGATTATCTCTTCTATAAATCTTATGTCAACAGTGATAAAACTGTGTGTTCCTAAACACAGGCAACACTTTGTCCTCTCTGACCTACCAGGATGCGTATTTAATTCACAAACACAAAGAGCAAACTTAAGTAAGCCGCAGTTATGAATAAAACCAACTTACAATAATATAACAAGTGCACTAACTCAATGTGATTAATTGGACAACAGAGAGAAAGATGGTAAAAAAAAAAGTACACTAATAAGAATGTATTGCAGCTGTACATTCCAAACTAAACACTCATGAGCTTTGTTAATAACAGACATGATCGATACACAATTATTTTCCCCACACCCCAATACATAGAGGAGTCTCCATCCGGGCTGATGAACCTGAATTGGACTCTTGATGCCCAAATGCACAATAACAATGACAGCTGTAGAAGATGTAGGGAAAGTAGGTGGGCATACCTTGATGATCTGCAGCTGGACTCCCTCATCGGTCTGTGGGCCCTGGAAGCAGTTGCAGATTGTTTCCAACAGTCGGTCGATCAGCCTCTTGCCTGGAGCTCCACTGTCCGGGGCATTTCCCGTGATGTGGCCATACGCTATTAGTTTCTACCACGGAAAGACATAGTACAGGTTAGGGAAGCACAGGGAGAGAGTGAGTGTATGAGTGTATGTGTGTGTGTGTGTGTGTGTGTGTACGTGTGTAAGTGTGTGACAGCATTTTGTTCGGGGTTCATTTTGTGCACATTTATGCTTATTTCTGGGAGTGTGTATGGGTCATTTTCTGTAGTGTGAGTGTATTAACCTGCATTAACTGTATGTACTGCATGTACATGTGGCTCGAAGATCATTTTAGTGTGTGTGTGTATTTGAAAGAGTGTGCATGTGTATGACAGAGAGCTTAGAATAGATTATAACCAATGTGACCATGGGTGTGTTTACCACAAGGGATTAATGGAAGGAGGAATATGTATTCTTGTGTGTGTGTGTGTGTGTGTGTGTGTGAGTGAGTGATTGATACAGATCCACTGTATTATGCAAGTATAGAACGTGTGAAACAGGTGTAGCAAGATTTCAACCACCGCACACAACTGCCTTCAGATTGGTAATAAAACAAAAAACATGAATGCAGTGAGATAAACCTGTGTGTGTGTGTGTGTGTGGGCGAGTGTGTGGTGGGCAATATTAACGTACAGGTAATCCACAGGGGTACTAACTTTCGCGGGAGACTT
>OMOW01073714.1:0-10052 GCA_900312555.1 Lamprogrammus exutus
TGTGTGATGTCTTAACCATAAAAAACAGGTATGGCAGCTCACATGTGGATACTTCACAGAGTCCAGCAGTGCCGCCGTTCTCTCCAAGAGGGTCCACCTCACCCATTAATTTAACTGTGTCATAAAAACAAGTCTTACTAGTGATATCTTATATTTGAAGAAAGTCACAAAGTTTCAGATTTGTTCTGAACTATTGCCATGATTTAGACAGCTACAACTAGCATTATACAACAGGAGATAAGCCTACTACTGTGGCGTGGGAGCAAAATATCAGATGACCCATGATGTCACATGGATATGGTCTATTATTGAGTAGTACGAAACTACTAAACCTGTCTAATCCAGGGTTGAATGAATGGTAAAGTACCAAATGTCTCGGTAGTTGTGCTTAGGATAATTAATAGACATTTTTTTGGCAAAAGGAATTTACTCAGAATTTTATAATCTCTTTTAGTCGTGGACAACTTTGAGCCCAAATTAAAGTGAGCAAAGACAACTGCAGAATTAAAACCATTAACAAGTTTGGATTACTCAAATGTTTATTATAACTTTTGTATTTTCAGTCGTATACAGTGTAGGCCTGCTGTAGCAAGTATAAGTTATATGTGAATATTTACATGTGTATATGGTAAAACAGCCAAATGGGCAAACTCCTCAAAAGTCACTGCATCCATTTAAAAGAACATTTATGTTGAGAAGAAAGTAATAATCTTCAATCATAAACTTATCATGAAGGTTTCGTTTGGCACAGAAATTGAGAGGGTTTTGGGGTTTTTGTAAGACATACTGTATCTTGTTGAACATTACAGTCTCACACCCAGTAATTGACACATTTCCCAATTACAATATTTAAATATTCCCCCTGTTTTGTTACATGAATCTATCAAGACTATATTTTTAATTTAATATGAATAAACATCAGTCAATATTTAAAAATTGATTTTGCTTATTATTGTTGGTTTCTATTCTTAATTTTGTTGTTTGCTGTTAGTATATGAAATAGCCAAAAAAGTGTATATATATGTATATACTGTTTATAGTGAAGTACTGCTACAATCAATGGGTTTGGATTTCACAAAGCAAAATAATTCAATAATTGCACATGTATACTGCCGCATGTACATTCAATAAAGCCCACAGTATACTTCATAATGAAGTAGAGCTGTCAGGGCAGAGCTGTCAGGCTCAAGATGCAGTGATCCAGGCTCTTTGGGTGGTCTTTGCACCCACAAGCATAATTTTGTGGTTTTTTTTTTACATCTGATCCCTCCCACAGGCTGTGTTTGGCCCAAAAATTGTGACTTTTGCATCACCGGTGAAAGGCCAGCGGGCAGAGCGCAACTTTTGTGTTGGATTATTCACTTATGCTGTTGAAGCAAGACATTGCTAAACTCACAACAACACAAACATGTCTACAGATAAACACTGTTGAGGGTAGAGTTGCCGAGCGTGTCTGAAGCTTTGTAACAGATGTCCACAAGCTTTCAAGGATTCTGAAATGAGCTCAAATCTCTGTCTAGATATCTCCAGGACGTTAGGGGTCAATGAAAGCCACAGACAAGAATGTTTGGGATAAGTTCTCAAGAGACAAGAAAAGAATGAAGGATATGGAGATGTGGATGACCAAGCCTTAAAACTTTACAAAGTGGTGCCCTGGCTCAGTCCATTTGTCCAACACCTGCAAGCGTAGAACCAATGTGATGCACTTACACGAGAAGCCAGCCAAGAGACACCAGAACACAATACCAAGGAATCAGCCCTCGACTCAACCAACAAAGGATCGACAGTCTTCAAGCATCTGTTTGGAAGACTTTCATTTGTCTTGCCCATCAGCTCCAATTCACCGACAGACAGATCTGAGGGAAAAGAATTGGGGGGATGCAGATTTTGTAAAAATTTTGCTTTGGAATTGACTTTCGCTGGGCAGACGCATCATTCAGTGTTTCATCAAATTATGACAGCTTGGCCATCTTTCTGTGTCGACCCCAGATGGGATTCTGTGCTACTTCAACTCTTATTGTTCTGAGGCACCACCTTAATTCAAATGTCAGCTCCATCTCAAGTATTTTAGCACACTTAGAAGTGCTCTGTAGCCTGTAGTCTCAGCATGATGACATCTTCAGTCTGGCCAGATGAGGCCTGGCTGGAGATGTCTCTCTCCATCCAGGAGATTATGCCTTTGGGTCAGACAGAATGGGAATGAGTATCTCCACTGCTATCACCACGACCTCTGTGCTTCAGCCATTTTTTCCCACATTAAAAGCTACACATGCGCACGCACACACACACAAGTTTGCAGGATAATCGTACAGGAGCACAAATAAAGTGTCATTACTTATGACAGTGGCTCGTGCATGATAGATGCATCCCTTTTCCTGCTGATGACATTTTATGGCATTATCATAGGAAATCCAATAACGAGATCAGCATGCCGAAGCCTTTGCCCCATGCAAAGTCAAATCACTTGCCTTAAGATGGTAATAGAGTGTGATCGAAACAATCTGTCATCACCTCGCCTCTCACTCGACGACCCGTCTTTGACGAAGTGTATGGATTTTTACCTGATATGAAGGATGATCGGCACAGTTGAATGTAAATGATCTCAAATGGCTTTAGGTGAATCGATTGACTGACGCCTCTCTGCAAATAAAAGTGAAGGCTCCATTTGACAGTGCATCAATCTTTACCACTACGCCTCAACAGCACAGCAGAAATCTCACTTTTTACTGTTTCTATGTGCTGCTATTTTAATACGTGCTGATGTAAACAGTTCCATAGGTATAAGTCTAAGAGTTAGCTGCCAGAACTGCACTTTTCCTTGCTGCAGGTAGTAACTCATTTTTCTCCCACAATATCCTATTTAGGGTCCTGTACATACACTGTCCTCTCGTTCCGTCTTATCACGGACAACTGACTCTCACAGCAATGAAGCTGACTTCCATTATCGTTATATTTACATAACAAAAATGGTTGAAAACTCACCCAGATAAACTCAGTAACATCTTTACAGAAACTGAACAGGAGACGAACAGAAATATTTGTTATGACCATGTGAGTAATTTGTACTACATTTATCTTCACAGTAGATGTTACTTTTAGAATATACAACGCTATTTTCATGTTGCAGAAACTAAGAATAAATGCTTGCGCTCCTTTCAGGCACATAAAAGACACCCGTATTCCCCAGCTCAGCTCCTTTCTCTCTATGGTGCAAATATACATCCACTGAGGCTACGTAGCAGAAAGCTAACAATACACTCCTTTTTTAAAGCTTTTTAATGTGCTGTCTTTGAGTATTCCTGTACCTCTTGATATATTCCAAAAATGTTACCGGAGTGACTGTTGGGGTTTATTGGTGACTAACCGTGTATCCAAACTGTGAAAGTCCAATATTAAAAACTGCAAGTTTTGTTTCTTATGAAAGACTAAAAATGTTTTAGCACAACTTATCGATGGTCTCAACCCAACGTGACTATCGCGGATCCATGTGCAAAACATGTGACATCAATGCTAACATCTCACACCATGCAGGCCTACACCAGAGTCCAAAAGACCAAACCATTGAAACTTGTTTTGTCTCAGTTTTGGCATCGCCATCTGTTTTTTCTGGTGTCTCACGGGGCCGCTGGTGAGGGCTGCCTCTAGATCCGAGCATGTTGGCAGTCTCTGATTGAATGGACTGTACAAAGCCCACTAAACAGTGTTACGATCCCCCCTTAGAGCTTTCATTATGGAACACCATATTGGATTCTCTTCACTGGCTGTCTGTCTCTGTAGGCTATGGAGGAATGTACACACACACATACACACATGTACTCACACAATGCATCATGCTAGACAACAGGTAGACAACTGAGTGGCAAATCCTGGCTGATTTTTTAATTCATCTGGGTTCATTGTACACACATGCTTGATTCTGTTATTTTAATTGTGTCATTATTTTACATCCTCTCAGTGGTCCACTGTGTCATGGGTGTGCCGATGCCAGTTTTCTGCTGTGTTTGTGTGTGTGTGTGTGTGTGGGTGGGTGCATGCATGTGTGTGCGTATGCATGCTTGTTTGTGTGTGTGTTTTTAGGGGAGGAGTGCTCAATTGCTACATGATTTCAACATATGCGCAAGCTTTATTCATGCTGGAGTTTCATTCCACATGTTTTTCCCACCTTTTATGTGACTTTTATGTTTTTGGAAGAATTGAAAAAAGGGCCTTACATCGCTGCCATTTTCTCCTACACATCAGCAGCGAGGAGAACTCTGTTCTGACCTTTACTAACACTAAATATGGCTGGTCATGTAAACAGAAACACAAGAAATGAGCAAGAATATGAAAGCAAATATTCTGCCACCAAGACTGCTTCATGTCACAGCCTGCTAAGCTTAAAAAAGTGGGAGAGAAAATAACATGAGGACAGAGCTTAGAGTTTAGGTCTCAGTTGGGCATGAGAAGCACGGCCAACAGATGCAGCACCAGAGAAGAATGAGCAGCAACTTTGATAACATAAGCAAACCACCCATTTTTTCAATAATATCCATACACAACTTCTGTATCAGCTGACACAGAGCAGTGCCAATCAAGCTGCCTACCCCTCATTAATTCATCGCATCGTAAAAGAGCATACAGTATGTCATACTGACCTTATTTTAGCTATTTAGCACAATTAACAACAGATGGACAGGTGATGACATGGTTGCTTAGCAACAACATAAAACACTTTAGTAGCCTTCGATAGAATAAGGCAGTGCAGTTTAACTTCAAATCGTGTCACGTGTTTCTGGGCCCTAACTCAGCAGAGATCTAATGTAGAGAGAACCAGAGAAGAAGAAAGGTACGTGACTAAAAAATCATGATTGTAGGGTCGTAATAGTAGTAGTAGTAGTGTGTGTGTGTGTGTATATAGATCAGAAATCAGTGAATGCTTCAGTGGTTTCATAACATAAATCAAACAACTCTAAAAATCCACTGAGGTGAAATGATTCATTGGACACAGTAGAGTTCAGTCAGTGATTAAGAAAGATGTGGTTGGTCGGCACAGACCAATTTATTTTGGCTACGTTGTCATTTCAAGCCAACTAAGATCTGAAACTGTTCAGCGTTTCACTGAGCAGTAGACAACGTACACATAAAGATTAATAACACAATCTCATTGGTCATTTGCATACTGCTTGTCAAATGCAGTTCATCTGATTAGAGCTGAGTGCGATCTGCCCCGCATTTATTGTTTATCACTCGCTTTGTTAGGCAAGGCGATATTCACCCACAGTTTTCTGTTAGCTCCCTTTCACTCCTACACCACCAAGTTAATAGAGGAAGTGGTCATTACAAACACATTTTCACTTTCCTTCACATCCTGTAATGACAGTTTCATTGTGGTGACTCCATACAGCTTCAGGGTTTGTATGTCTGTTTGGCATTGCCACTTGTTACTTTCCAACCTCAGATCAAGTGTTTTAGAGAATACACTGTAAATGCAGTTGATATTAGCCGCCTGAGGCCCACCATTATCTCTGCATTTTGGTCTCAATGTGCTTAAATCGTCTCATTCTGAGCTCACTCACTCAGCATCAAACATAAGAACCTGGACTTTCAATCTTGTGCATTTTTAATGGCAAATCTGCTAGAAGCTTTACATGAGCATGCCAAACATCTACAAAAACAAAAATCTATATTTTGTACTGTAACAAAATTTTGAATACTAAAAGTTTTATGTGGGTGTTTGAAGCAAGTATTATATAATTATAAGAGTATTATATTTTACACTGCCAAACTTAAACCTGAAAAAGTTGATAAAATGAATAAAAACAAATCAACATATTGACAGAAACTCTTATTAGAGACATGTTCAACACTGTGAAATACTTCTCCCTTGTAGTGGTGCTGTTTTACGCTGGTTACACAAAACAGATTAGGAATTTAAAGAAAACACAGTAAACAGGACTAATGTCAAACTATCACCTGCTTCTATGTTCTGTTGTCCAAATAGAGTCACCATTTCAACTGTCAAAGAAAGAAAGAGTTCAGTCACTAACATCAAGACTCAGGTGTGCCACAGCAAAGCTCCAAAACGCCATCATTCCCCTACTCACTGCATTATGTCATGTCCCAGAAAACAAAGACACCCCTGCTTTCGCTTGCTGTATGACACGAGAACTAAAATTGGCTATTTTTTTTACTGCACGACTGATACTCTGATACTGATACTAACATTTGCTGGATCTGTTGAAAATTAAACGATGGCACAATTTAGATTAAGATTAATCAAGGACACAGCAGACAAACACACATTTCCTCTTCCTGTCTGCAAAGTTAACTGAAGTAAGGTTTTAGAATGGCTGCACTTTACACACATGCAGTATACTAATAACATATGAGCAGATTGATAAATGAGACCAATTGTGGGCAACATTGCATTTTAATTAAGTAGCAGGCGTAAGTGAGGAGGTAGCATTGTTAAAGTAGACTCTCCATTGCAATTATGCTGCTCTTTTCATGTGTAACATAATGGCTGGATGACAGCTCTTTGTAGGCTTACAGTGGAAGGATAATTGCACCCTTTCACACATAAAAATGACACGTCTCTATTTTCTGTGTTGACTCTGTTAGTCTTTGCTCTCATTTGATAGCAAGTTACAGGATTACATTATAATGTTACCCTGGCAGAACACTGGCATGGGACTTACTGGATGATGTTGCTCTTTAAAATTCAGTGTAGAGATGGAGTTTCCTGCAAAGGGACTGACCGTAACACTGAAACTGAGAACTGACAGTGAAGTTCTTATAGCCGAACCCTCAACAGACAACAATTAAAAGTAATAGTATCTGTATCTTCCACTGTTTCAAATACAATTGTGGTTATTACTTTTTGTTTCCATTGGTTGCTGGTTTAAATAAATATAGTGCACATCAACACAATGGGCATGTCCACTCTCTGGGCTGGAGATTAAGCAAAGCAGTGCAATGTAGGGCTCTGCATGAACAGTAATAACACCTTAAATGAACTTATTGTGCGATATGTGGAAATGGGACTGGTTTCAATTGTTTTTATGCCATTTCATTATTTTAATTTTTGCCATGTGAGGTTGTATTTTAGTTTTTGCATAATTAACTAAACCTGAACACTTAGACCTGCTTAGTCTGTGATTCCTGAAGCTAACCAAAGGGAATACATTTTAATATTTACCAGCATCATGCTGTACACGAGCTGGGTTAATACTGTGGACCATGAAATTACTTTTAAATGAAACCTTATTCGTCAATGAATGCCTGGATTTAAACCCATAACAGCCTTCTCACTGTGGCTACGCACCATGGCAAGTTAAGCTAGCGGTGCTATGCTGCAGCAGTGGTTTTCTTAACACAGTGAAAGTTGTCACAATTGCAATTGACTGCAACTCGATGCGACAAAAGCTGCTGCTGTCTGCCACTGACAAAACTCTGAACATTTTAGATCCACATTCTAAGCCTATGGGGGTGTGATGTAGCTTTTGGGTGGAGTATTGTTTTCATACAATTTTTTATTTTTGTTATCAAAGATGTTCATGGAGTTGCATCACCACTGTCTTTTGCTTTGCATTATGTAACAATTATATCATCAAATAAACATCAAGCCAATTTACTGTGCGTACTGATCTTGTGATCTTTAACCGTACTTAAGTTTGGCACTTTTCCAGTGTGATCACATGACATACTCTAAAGTGAGTTAGAGTTTAGAGATACATATTAATGTTAACTGAATGGAATGGTGGTATAAATATGGATGGATGGTCTTATTTCAATACAAGTATTAGAAGAGAGACAAACGAAGAGTACAAAAGACTCCAATCCCTCTAACGGCCTATTAGCTTCAAGGGGAGTAAGGTTAGCAACACAGAATTAATGTGAAAAGGCTTTGTTCGTGTGTGTGGGTGTGTGTGTGTCTTCACATGCATGCGTTTTCATCCTCTTTTTCTCTGTCTGCCTGAAAATGATGTTTTTGTGTTGCACCACCTCATCTTGACATTCCAACAATGAGGACTAGAACAGAAAACAAGGAAAGGCTGTCTCTCAAAAGACACAAAGAGTGAACAAAGCTAGACTGACTGCAGCCATTATGCACGTACCATCTTTGAGACAAACTTAATATGCTTTAAACGACAATATGGCAATCAACGGACAGGCTCCTGCTCGTTCACATTCACGTTCACTGTGATGGCTATGATTGTAAGTGCACCGTTTGAGACATCAGCGCGACAGTGGACGGGCTGTGCTGATAGGTCATGTAGGCTTTCTTCATGTTTCATCAGCACATCAAAAGAGAAGTTAATGATTGCCCCCACACATTTTCATAAGAAACAGTCTTTTTGCTGCTAAATGAGAGAACACAGTCTGTCTTTGTATCATGCAGGGAAGTGTTATTATAACTATAACAATCTAGTTATAGTTGGGGGGGTTCGTTGTGAGCACTATTTAGCATGCAAAAGCAAATGTATTAAAGCACTTACACAGCCCAAAATGGCAGTGGGTTTGACAAAATGTTACTGTGGTTGTTGTAGCGCCCCCATTAGGTGGACTGATGGTTAATTGTTTTGCACATGTCCACCAAATTTGGTTACAACAGACTGATTCATTCATGAGACATAGCATTTATTGTAGAAAAGAACATTATCTAAAACACTTTTAAGTTAAATTATTGTCGGTGGGATATGACCTGTGTAAGCAACATGTGCATGTGATCGATCTTTCTCTGCCATTCAAAGGCTCAAAAAGTGGCTCAGAGCCAGCGTGTCCAATGAACGGCTCACAGGTCTGGAGCTTATGCATGTTCACTGGAAAATGAAACCGGACAAGCAGAGAGTTCTCAGACGGTGGGATGCGTCTTGCCACTGGAGGATCCAGCGAGCCCTCCATGGAAAGGTAATACATGTTTTGAAGATTTGTAGACCAAGATTTCCTTGTTGCTTTTGTATTAACTGATGATCATGACTTATGTGTGTCTGTATCTGTCTTATTTTATGTCATTTCAGTGAGGAAGAGTGGCGGAAAATGTTTTTTAAGAAAAAACACAAAATGGAGGAAAATGTCCAACACGGAAATGGCGTCCGAAATAAGACATAGGAGTCTATGACTTAGGTTCAGAAAGTGCAAAGTGTAAAAGTGGGTATTACAACGCCACCATCTGGCTGATCAGTGTATTTTTTGTTGCTTGAGTATAGATGAGATTTTGAACCTGTGTGTTAAGTTTGGTTGCTGTAACTTTTTCGGTTTTTGAGATCCATCAGGTCGAATTATGTTTCTTTTTTGTCTTTGGAAGAAATTCAAAAAGGCAGAAAATCAAGTCAGGCGGAATGGATGAGATTTTGAATCTATGTGCTAAGTTTGGTTGCTGTAACATTTATGGTTTCTGAGCTCCAGATACTTTTGGCGGAGAGAGAGAATTAAATAATAATAACTCAAGCAATCCTTCCTGTTGTACCCCTTATAACGTCCACCAGTCTGTGAAGGAAAAACTGCAACTGAAGAGCATTGACGATGCAACAAAAGCTAAACCTTGTACTATTCAAACGGCAAATTGTGGTTTCACTGTCCACAGACTGAAGTATTGCAGAGAGAAATCTCAGACATGCAGTGAATCCAAGGAAACATACCACTAATGAACTAGACACTTTCCTTAAGCAATAATGGAACATCTGTTAGCAGGTTACACAAAATATTTGGCGACTGTGATTTCAAAAGTATTGAATAGGCAACTAAATCATAGGCATTCATTTTTGCAGAGTAGTGTCACGCTCAGTGTTTTGACCTGAGTGGGAATGATAAGTGATGATAACACACAGCCTCCATTTGTCTGTGGCTCTCTCTGGCTCCACATCCTTCACCTGGGCGACTGTGTTGATGCGACACAAAAGGAAATGCAAAAGCAAGAAATGCAAAGAATCTGCTCACATATAACACAGGGAAGGTGCCCCATCGGCACAAAGTAATTACAAAACCAACATGTGCACACAGCCAGAGTCCTCAGGCGGCCGAAAAGAGACAAATTACCTTCCTTTCAGATAAAATCAAACTTGACATCATTT
>OMOW01073863.1:3406-20443 GCA_900312555.1 Lamprogrammus exutus
TGAACAGAGTGGGTGGATATTTAGATACCTCTGACCTCCCAAAGGTCTATATTGACATTGGAATTTCTGGCTCAAGGCTTAAGGAGGTCAGAGGTATCTAAATATCCACCCACTCTGTTCACAAAGGACTCCTAAACTGGTTGTTTACTCAGTGGGACAGTCCCTGTGGGTGCATATAGGGAGCTGGCATGCCTTGTATGCATGCGTGTGTGTAAAAGAGAGCTGCTTGTTATCCTGTTTGCATTGTCCTCTCGGGAGCACCACCATGCTCAGGGAGTTTTCAGCGTGGCAATGATGTAATGCACACTGTGCCCAAGCCCCTTGTTTGCAGAGTCACATGTGGCGTCTGAGTCTTTGTGTAGCACCCAGTTCTCGGACTGAGAGGAAGGGCCTGATGTGCACAGTGGTTGCTTTCTTCGCCCCCCCCCCCATCTCCAGTTAAAGTCATTAACGTGATTCATTTAAATACGATCCGTGTGGAAGTAGTGTCAGTTTCCTGATATTTTAGACATTAAATGTAACAGTACTATGTTGTTCAGGAGTTATAGTTAAATGTGCAGACATGTACAGATTTGTCATTAATGCTTGAAAAATCCCCATTTTTTACTTCCTTTTTTGAATTTCTTGTCTTTAAAAGTATCAGAAGACATTAAAGGTCTGTTAATTTAGATTTTTTTTTGGTGCGACTTTATTTACCTTTGGATCAAGGACTGTACCTTAAAAAAACTTGCCTAATGTACAGTTTCAGCGTGTCCTGACTCAAAGGGAAGTGCACTGTAGCGTTGCCTGGTGGAGAATGGTGTTTACACTCTGGTGGTCTGTGTCTCGTGCTTCAGGAGCACAGAGGTGGAGGGAAAGGGGAGGGCTGCTCTGTCAGTATAGTGTGTACCCCAGGATAAATATAGTCGCACAGCTATGCCACCATAGCATGTTAGACCTCATCACTGTGCTGTGCCTCGGCTAAAAATTCCTGGCTGACCTTCACTCTTGGAAGGCACCGCTTGGTCACAAGGCTAGAGGAAGCCATTGCAGAAGGCAGCTGTGACAGAGCGATCGAGATCTACTGATTGAGCGGTTTTTGCCTTTAAAACGCTATTCCTGCTTTTTAAAAACACGCGCACCCTTGGCTCTGTGCGCCATGGAAACTATGCCTAGGAGGACAGAGCCAACCGAAGCACAAGACATGGACGTTGGCGGATTGTACAAGTGAGCATTTGTCTTAACTCGGGACAATCCTGGATACCATCTCCTCCTTCCCCACTATGGACAGGATGTCCGTGTGCTGGAGTAAGGCCAGCGTCATCAGCTTCATCAAGGGCCTGGGTAGGTGCTGAGCAGCCTTGGATGAGAGATGCGTGGTGTTTAAAGCCGTGTCAGATAGGCACACGTGCTTGGCATGTCTTGAGAGACACATCCAAATACCCCACGTGCTGCAAAGAGCTGGCAAAGAGGACCCATTTACCGGTACAACAACTTTTCTCTGCACCCGCTTGTCCATTTTGGCCAAGGCTGCAGACTCACAGTCTCTGCTGATCATAACTCAATATTTCCATTTTCCATGAAAAACTGTAAAGAGATGTAATAGTCTTGAGTAAAGCTGTTTAGGGAATTCATTTGCACGCTTGTCATCCTATCAACCTTTGATCCGTGAGTTTGTTGATGTTTGGATATTGGTTTGTGTTTTGGCTCAATGCAGGATCCTTTAAATTGAATTAGCACTTATCCGATTACACTGTTAAGCTGTTTTATGTCTTAATAATTTCCGCCCAAACCAATTTTCAACACATCAAAACGAAAAACTGGGAGAAAACTGATCGAAAGCCAACCGATAGAAGAAATTGACAAATGACTGCTGCTGATGTGCTCACTGTGCAGTCACGTTTATTTAACACTTGCATTTATACACACAGAGAATGCAGCAGCAGAAGAAAATGCGGTTCTCTTTGTGAGGCAGTAAGTCTAGTTTGTCTGTCCAAAAGCCTCTCCGAATATTTTACACGCAAGATTTATGGCAGTTCGTGAAGTGGACATGCAGTTAGGGGTTGTAGACATTCAGGCTAAATGAGAGTTTGGCACTTCTAATGAGATGTTTGCATGCTGTCTTCTACTATTTTTAGCAGGTTTTGTCTGGAGGCATTGGAGTGTAACACTGAGGTAAAGTTTAACTTGTGAGTTAGTTTGCGGGGGTTTATGGCGTGAGAAAGCCATCAATAATTAAACACGGACCACATCATACTACTTGAGTGAAGGATGGTCACACGCAGGAGATTTTTGCCTCCATCAAAGGGCAATGACATCTTTGGTACGAAATGAAAACACCAGCTGCTGGCCATGCTGTTTTCATTTCCATGTGTGCTCTGAGCACTGTAACAGGAAAGAAAGAGCAGATTCAGGGCAAGCCGGTGCCCTTTGGACAATCTCCCGCAGGAATGTACAACATGTTGGGAACTTCATGTCCATCTTTGGAAACCTCTTAGTTACACCGTATTTAGTGTAACTAATCTGTGCTTGTTCCTGTCCCACAACATTTATGCTTTGCTTGGAAAAGTTTACAGTTGTTGTTTCCCAACTTGCTTTTTTTGTGTGTCTCTACCTCAGCCTCGCCCGTGGGGAACGGATACAGTAAACCCCCCATCCCTCCAGTCTGCTGTCCTCAGGGAGAAAAGGGTCCCCCAGCCATGATGCCCATCTGCATTGACCCAGAGAGCAAGCCGGGCGAGTACGTCCTCAAGAGCCTGTTCGCAAACTTCACCACCATGTCCGAGCGCAAGATCCGCATCATTATGGCTGAGCCGCTGGTGAGTCAGCAGAGAGCAGCAGACTCTTGGGTGACCGCTCTTTGGGTCTTTGTGCTGTTTGCTGTGGTCGCCTTGTTTCTCTTGATAAAGATGTTTGTAGATTGGTTTGGTATATAAGATTAGAAAAAGCTAAAATAGGTTGTTGGTATTATCAGGGGTAAGTGAGGACATGACGTTGGTGCTCTATAATAAGGTCAGGCAGGAAGCCAGACAGACAGGTCTACAGTAGCCTTAGTCTTTCTAAAAGTACCTTTTATGATGATATATTTTGTTACAACACACATTAGTTTTATGAGTCATGAAGCCTTTAACAGTTGAAATTTGACAGTGATGTATTACTGTCAGAACCTCGGGCTTACAGTCTTATTTACCTCCTTTCAGCTGAAGGTCTGCTGGTTACATGTTCAACAGTAGTTGCAGCAGCCACCGTCTTGATACTGTGATTAAAGATACTGACTAATTCTGACAAAATTGTAATGTTAGAGAAACACTTAAAAATCTATGAATGTGTTTTTGTGCAGTGGAGGTTTGAGCTGAACACTACGACAGCGGTCA
This sequence comes from Lamprogrammus exutus, assembly GCA_900312555.1. Classification (NCBI taxonomy): domain Eukaryota; kingdom Metazoa; phylum Chordata; class Actinopteri; order Ophidiiformes; family Ophidiidae; genus Lamprogrammus; species Lamprogrammus exutus. The sequence continues at coordinate 6,760 of OMOW01073863.1, forward strand.
TAAATAATTCTGTTGACCGTCAGAAAGGCGGACCGACTGAGAAGAGTTTGTGTGGGTTAATATTGGCACCACTCACCACCTGCTCCCATAGGACATATGTGTCTTGCTAAAAATGACCAACCGATCCATATTACCAAGAAAAGTCTCCAACTAAAATACATTCTGCATCAACCAATGTGGCAGAGTTTACTATGACATTCGTGATGCCTCTGTGGACAAGCAGTCCCCAGTTTTCGAGAATGTGATTTGTAGGAAGCTGTTAGTCACTAGCCTGGTCTGCAGAGAAGTGTTAATTACCGCAGGGAAAGTGTGTGACCCCTCGTTTCAACAAACTCGTCTCCAGAGGCCTGCAGGGAGGGTGTCTCTCTCTTTGTTAATGTTCTCTGTGGAGAACTGGACGAATCATTTATTTAAGCCTGTATGTTGCAGTTATTAGCATGTGATTCTCCTTTCCTACCATCACCAACAGTTAGATGTGTTTTTTTTCATATATTAATCCCTTGTTTAACATGGAGAACTTCACTGACACTTCAAGAGTGTTCTGGTAAAGACAGGCAGCAATAATATTGTATCACAAACAAACAACACAAAGCACATATCACAAGGTCACAAAGAAATCACAGAATTGTAAAATTATAACCAAAAACAACCTTCAACAACAACCAAACTTCATTCTACAAAGACCAGCCCTTAACACACCCCAGAACCTTTGCAGCAAGACTATGTTGAGTTTATGCAGCACATTTAGATTTACTTAATGGGGACATATTATGCCCAAACTCAATCGTCTGTAACACGATGATGTCAGCATGTAACACCTTGGTAGACACGCCACACGCCAGCTCAGGCCAACTGTAGCTGGGCAATTAGAACAGTGAACAGAGTGGGCTTTTCAGGAGGGGGTCTATTTTCACTCAGTATGCACAGTGTTGCTATAGCGAGGGAGAATAAAACTGGATGAATATTTCTTTGTACATTAAAGCCATGCAAAGGTTTCAAAATTGAGCCCTACATAAAAATAATAACACAGAAATCAGTATAATATGTCTCCTTAATAAAACGGGCTGACTAACAGTCAAAATTAGTAACTAACAAAGGCAAAAATCTCACTTTTTTTGAAAGGCTAAAACAAAGTGGAGTTTTTAACCCAACAGCTGCAGATTAAACATAGATTAATGTGTTTTTGTACATTAAAGAAATGCAAATATTCAAAATAAATCCCTGAATTAATTTAATACAAAACATGCATTATGACAAAAGAGGACCCGTGAAGACCAGATGACCTTAAAAACAACAACATTTATACAAGTAAATCCCTATGGTAATGAATGCTGATAGTTCTGCTAGATCAGCATGCCACAAAGCGAGGTGAAATCCTTTAAAGCCCAGCAGTGTCAGAGGAATCGACCTCTTTGTCATTCTGGTGCAGATGGTTTCTCAGATGCAAGCGTTTGTCCAAAAAAACCTAAAAGGTTCATTAGCGCAAAGGCTTAACTGGCGTTCCAGCTGCAGCATTACCATCAGCCCACACAATGTCAGCGTCAGACACATTGACCAGTTCGCTGTTTTGGATGAGTCACCATGTAAGTGATGCGCCGTCTTGTCTGGCCAACCAGACAGCAGAGGGACGTGTGTGGAGGCACAGCGGAGTGAAACGTCGAGGAAATGCAGACTTTGATCTTCGGAATCTGGAATCTGCCCGGATCTGGGCATAAACATAATTTTAAAGTTCAACTGTTGTGTGATTTACTCATTGTAAATACCAGATTGTGATAACATGATTATTTACCATTATTAAATGGCCACTTTTGGTTGTTTATTCGGTCACAGCTGCAGTTACACTAAGTTTAATGATAAATCATGCCAAAACTGGACTTTGATTAAATGTAAGAAAGTATTGGTCAATTCTATTCATAGAAGATGAAAGGGGAGTTGTTCAGAGATTATACTGTGTTTTTATGTTCTATCCTTGATCTCTCCAAACAGACTTAATGAGATATACAGTATGTAACATGTTATAGGTTGTGAGCCCAGAATTGAAAGACCTTAGTCAGAGTTTTTGCTGTTTTTATATTTATCATTATCACCTTCCAGTTCCACTCTTGCCAACAGCGCTGGAGGGATTTTATCCAAGTTTCATGGAAGTATGTTTCTTCTCTTACACAAACTTCATCTAATTCCTCCATAAATAAGCCAAATGGTCCAGCTTAATCCTTTTTCATGTTTGAGTGGAGGTTCTGAACTAGTTTAAAGCCACAATAATGGGTAGCAGCCTGAAAGTACATAATCACGACTTGATTAGCAAGTTTGTTCATTTTGTACGGCTCATGGACTCTTGGAAAATATAGTGAATTATGACTTCAAATACACCCATTTATTAGGAAATAGGGTGTGCCGCTATGAACTGACAATGTACGGTAGCCACATAACCATCGTTGGGACTTTCCTCACAGCAGGATAAGAGTGCACAGAGAACCCAAATCCCTGATGAAGGACATTATCCCAGATGATAGAATCCTGTAATAATGGGAGCTGTCATGAATGTCTCATCTCTCATATTTGACCCAGTCTGCCCGTGCTTAGCATCAGACTGACTGATGGCTTTCTCATTACTGCTGAGCTATAAAAACTGCACGCTCCTCCGACAGAGCGGAATTATGAGCCAAACTTCAGTGAACTTCAGACAAATTTTGTACAAATAACAATGTTGGTTGCAATTTGTAACGTGACCCCTTTTTGTGTGTTCCCAGGAAAAGCCATTAACAAAGTCGCTGCAGAAGGGAGAAGATCCTCAGTTTGACCAAGTAAGTGTTATGAAATGGGCTATCAGTAAATTAAAGTGATAGTAGGCTGGTGAATAATGTCACTTTTTGTTCCAATTAGTGTATTTGTTTTCCCTTTGGATAAATGCATAAGGTGACAACTGATGAATGAAAAAGTAAGAATGCCTTATTTTGTGGTCGTATGTTGTTATCTTTTGGCCCTGATTAAAATGTTTGTATACTATTTACTATTGAAAAATTCAATGGATACTGAGTTTTGATACAGAAGAGGTTTATCTCATCATTATCAAACTAAATATTTGTACATTGATCAAATCTCTCCTTTATTTAAAAACCATGTACTTATATACTAACATTAAAACAAACTCTTCTTAACTTTGGCATACTTTCTTATATGAAGCAGCAGGACTTTTTTCGTGTGTCAAATGCGGTTGTAGTGTGATGCCCTCTAACATGAAAGGGTTGATGGGTGAAAGCCCTGCTCACATCCCCAAAAGGTCTTTCAGAGCCAGTCAAGAGCAGGAGTGTTTACCTTGATTGCTGGCATTGGCTCTGTGCGAGGTGTGTCCAGCAGGTCTTGGGCTCTGCAGAGAGGGCCCTTTCACAGCCACAGGGGTGTGTTTGTGCTGCTGCTTGAGGCCATTCAGCAGCCACACAGAGCCCAGATTCTTCTCTGGCCCCGTGCTGAATGAAGGGCTCGCTATGTTCCCTGGCCTAACCAGACTCTCCTCCCTTCCTGTGTGCCCAGCCCGGCCCGCCTGTTCCTTCCTTTCCCTCCCCTAAGGCAGAGGGAGGCCGCCCCATGGGCACCTTGTCTCTCTGCTCAGCCCCAGAGAGAACCACCTCACCCTTCTCTCTGCATTTCTCTCCCTTATTTAACCTCTGACTTCTCTCCAAAGCTGCCTCATCTCACCTCCGTCCACTTATTATATAACCTAATGAATGTGACAGCAAATGTGGATAGGTTCTCTTTTACTGCTGCTAATTCTCACATTGCTTTAACAAACAAACAAGGGAAACACTGATAGTCATCTCTTATTTTGGTATGTTAATTGCCCAACAGGAACACGCACGTTTGCATGATGTACCGTCTGTCTGTTCTTGCAGTTGATAAACTCCATGAGTTCTCTGGCTGAGTATTGTCTCCCCTCCATCCTGCGCACATTGTTTGACTGGTACAAAAGACAGAACGGACTTGAGGAGGAGCTGCACGAGTATCGCCCAAGAGCCAACACCAAGTCCAAAAAGTGAGTTTCTTTGCATTCACGTTTCACCAGTAGAAGATGGAAAATAAACAACAGCAAAGTTTTCAGATGTTAATATCAAACATATCAGAATAATATGTTTACATACTGTAGTACAAAAGTTGAATTATTCTTATACATAATACTGGGGTAAATGTATGATTAACAAACCTGTTGCTCTTGTTTTTTTCCAGTGATGAGCAGCAGAGAGATTATCTACTTGAAAGGAGGGATTTGGCCATTGACTTCATCTTCTCTCTTGTACTTATCGAAGTTTTGAAACAGGTGACTGGACTTAAGTGTCTATGAACTTAACACGTGCTTATTAACTTTTGCTTTGCTGTTGCTGGAAAATTTAATCTCATCATCGTTATTTTGTCTCCTCTAACTCGTAACCAGATGCCGCTCCACCCAGTCCTCGACAGTTTGGTCAATGAAGTTATTAACGTAGCCTTTAAGCACTTTAGATACAAAGAGGGGTAAGCACGGGTCCTCTCAAGAACATTTTCTCTCTGTCTTTCTTGCTCTATATTTATTAAGGTGCTTTCTCTTACACTGTGTTGTATATCTCCACAGATATCATGGTCCTAACACTGGCAACATGCATACTGTAGCAGACCTCTATGCTGAAGTCATAGGAGTGTTGGCCCAGTCCAAGTAAGTTAAAGCTCCCCTCACTGCTGTATGACCTCGTTTACTGTAAACTACAGGGAACAGTGTGTTCTTACAGCAGGAAACACATTAAGAACCCTGATTATATGATTAAAAATGATTGTGGTGTATCACATTAATGACATCCGTGTCTTGTTCATCCATTTCGGGTGGCACTTTATTTTTCACTGCTCTTTTGTGTTTTGGTGTCATGCTACATCAGAATGGTGTGTTACAATTCCTATTGCATTTCTATAAAACATTCCCCCCTTCAAGAGACCGGAACTGTATGGACACACTTTTGGACAGATCCCCTTCACACCAAACTAGGACTGGAAATTGATGTCTGTTTATTTGAAGTTTTGGGATCACTGCATCAAGAATAAAACCTTAAAATAGAGATATGGGCGGTGAGCAGAGTGCATACCTCCAATCCTAAGTGTGCTCTGCTTAATTTCCAGCAGGAGATGCTTCACTGAGAGGCTTCTAGAGAAATGTTAGTCAGTTTCTCTGAGGTCAAGCGTTTCACCATCAACTGAAAAGATTCTGATCAATTCCTTATGACATTGGACCCTCTTTGGAGAAATTATTGCAACAAGCAATTGCTTGTGTTTGTGCACATGATGAACTCCTCAGATGAACAACAATCCAGAAACAGCTGTATTCGTTTTCAGTTGTAGCCACCAGGGAAGAGGTTAGAAAATGCTCATATGAGCCCCCAGGATGAATTACCTTCTAAATTTAGAGCAAGTGAAGAATCCCATCTCTGGTTCAATTTGGGCGAGGGATCAGGTGCTAGACGAGGAGTTCATCTATGAGCAAAGACTTGCAGGCTGCATAGAGGGCAAGATGTGGTGAGATTAGGTTATTTTGAGGAGGGGGGTGGGGGTGCTTCTAGCTCTGTGTCATCACTTCTCCATCATGACTGAGTGGAGGCACTTTTGGTGGAAGTGCTGATCTGATGTGGGACTTGTCTTTATATAGAATCTCATTTCAGTTTTTTTTTCTTTCCGCTCCTCAGGTTTCCTGCTGTGAAAAAGAAGTTCATGACTGAACTGAAGGAGCTGCGGCAGAAAGAACAGAGTCCCTATGTGGTCCAGAGTACTATTAGCCTCATCATGGGGGTCAAGTTCTTCCGAATTAAGATGTATCCTGTCGAGGATTTTGAAGCCTCTTTTCAGTTCATGCAGGTACACCAGACTTCAATAACTGAATGATATTTCAGTCCTTCAATCAGGCTCCAAACGATTATCATAAACTCTCCTTACTACATACTAAATAGATAAATGTATATGATTCACATGCATTGTTTTCCATACTCAATTGTTGTCTTTTAGTGGGTCCAAAAAGTGTATTTAATGAAATATATGTCATATTAAGTTTTATAGATTCATTTTCTTTTGACCCTAAGCCATTTCACCCTCTTTTCTGCAGGAGTGTGCCCAGTATTTCCTGGAAGTCAAGGACAAGGACGTAAAGCATGCCTTAGCTGGTCTCTTTGTTGAAATTTTGGTTCCTGTTGCAGCAGTAAGTTTTCCTGCAATTCAGACAGTTACTGTGTGACATTATTATGCAATGTGTTTGTTTTCATGCGAAAGGAGTACAACGCCAGAGAGGATCTGACTGTATGTGATTTTGTCCTAGGCTGTGAAAAACGAGGTGAATGTACCCTGCCTGAGGAACTTTGTGGACAGCTTGTACGACACAACCCTGGACTTATCCTCCAGGAAGAAGCACTCACTGGTTAGTTACAAAGCAAAAAAACAAACTGACACACACCATTCTCACTCTGACACTGTGTGCCACATGCTCAGATTGCCTGAATGCCTGTGGTCTCTGTGAATCCTCAAGCATTTCAAGGTCACTCTTGTGTAATGTTCTCCCCCAGCGTCAGTGTCCACACTAGAAATAATTTACTAGTGGAGACTGGCAGCCAGAAAAAGCACGTTAGAGCAGTTCAATATGAATTAGAGCATGTACAGTTCTTTGGCTTCCGAAAAACTTCAGTAAGAATTCATCCAGAGCAATTCACAGTAAAATGGAAAGGCAACAACTCTGAATGAACAGCAGCTTGCTCGTACAGAAGGACTGCATTCCCCTGAGGCAGCAATTATGGCAGAAAAACACATTTTATGAGCAATGTTTGTCAGCGAAAACATGACTTAAGGAGAAAACCACTTTTCTACACGCAGGCGTTTTATCCATTGGTGACCTGCCTACTGTGTGTCAGCCAGAAGCAGTTCTTCCTCAACAGATGGCACGTCTTCCTCAACAACTGCCTCTCAAACCTGAAGGTAAAGTCACTCATTAACTCATATTACAGTGGTCTTGTTGGCAGTAAATAATGATAATAATAGTGATATCCGTAATTGTGTCATTTTCTGCTACCTACTAAGTGTTGTGTTTTGTTGGTTTTTGTAACTATTACAGAGCAGAGATCCAAAAATGGCTCGTGTTGCCTTGGAGTCCTTGTATCGTCTGTTGTGGGTCTACATGATCAGGATAAAGTGCGAGAGCAACACTGCAACACAGGGGTAAATATCATCACTCCTTACATAACAACATTATCTGCCCTTTCAGGTTTTATCAACAAATTTAAAGCGGACATATGCTGAACTGACTCTTATCACATTTTTATCTCAACATGTAACACATTTCAATGTAGCCACCTATGCACCCGGCTACATATGTACACCCACTAAGCATGAGGCTATAAAGGGAGTGTATCCATGTTTTGCACTCCATGGGTGTTGGCAGCTTAGGCGTGACACAGCTGTCCAATCAGAACACAGCAAGCTTTTAGGGCGGGAGCATTAATCCAACAATACCTTAAAAATGTTTTCACTTGGTGTCTAATTTCAAGTCAACTGGACTTGCAGCTGGACTTGTAAGGCAACTTGACAGCAAGTCCGGTCCAAAGAGTATAAGTGGATCTTTTTTGCACATTGAAGCATTGCAAAGGTTTCAAAATTGAGCTCTGAGTGAAAATAAGAGCATGGAAATTTATGTGAAATGTCCCCTGTAAAGTTTTGTCAGTGTATTAGTTGAGTTTCCTCTAACTCATTTCGTGGAAATTCTTTTTACTGGATTTAATGGGAGACCCGAAAAAAGTTATTTTAAGTAAGAGTTTTACAGCAAACCCTCCTTTCCTTGTTACCTATTTTATTGGGGATTGGAAAGAGAGGAACGCTCTGTTCTCCATACATGCACAGGATTAACCATGCTGGTGGCCTCCGGGTTTACCAGCAGCTCACAGACATGATTATGAGCATTGAACCCACAAGAGGAATCACAAACAGGTCAAGCCAGACTTTTCACACGTGTTAATTAGGCCCAAAATAAACTTGACTAAGCATAAACCTCTTTTCAAGAAATGGAACAACAGGGTCTGTAGAAAACCGGTCTGACAGTTTATATACACAGCCTAGCTAGTTAAAATGGGTGTTTAAAGTATTTTCCTAGTGTGATCATTGTTTTGTTCCTATTCACAGTCGCCTCAACACCATTGTAACAACGCTTTTCCCCAAAGGATCACGCAGTGTCGTACCAAGAGACATGCCGCTCAATATCTTCGTCAAAATCATCCAGTTTATTGCACAGGTAAACAGGAAAACGTCACGCTGCCATAGAAGTAATATTTCATATAACCCTTGTAATATCATAATATAACCCTTGAAATTACAGAGAGAACGCTGTGTTTTCTTTTGTTTTATTACAGGAGAGACTCGATTTTGCCATGAAAGAGATTATCTTTGACCTTCTTTGTGTGGGAAAACTTGCAAAGGCCTTTAGTCTTAATCCAGAGGTACACATTTTGCTTACACATACAGTACATTGTGTGTTCAAATAGAAAATATGTTTCTATAATTTAATGTTTTTATTCTCAGAGGCTAACCAGCCTTCATTAAAATGTAAAGCTGTCCATATTTTATTGATATTATTTGGAGGTGATAGTTGTTTTGTTGCAGTCATTCACACCTTGAAAATGCCTCTTAATGTAATTTTCAAAGATAAACTGCTTCCAAAAATCACTATATTATAGTATCTAGATCTTAGAATATAGATTTTTACCCCCAAGCATTGCATAGCGCTCACCATTAATGAATAAAACGTATTTTTAATGATGATAGTTTTCCCTTTCAGTGCAGTACAAACAAACTGAGAATAAGGCATATTTGGTGCTTACAGATGCATGCTTCCTGTAATGATTCTATATTTATATATATAAATTGTGAATTAACTAAGTAAACATAATGCTGTACTTAAAATGGTGACAGAATTATACATTCCAAATATATTTCATCGACTGGGGGTCACGTTAAGCTTTGTTTCTGTGCAGAGAATGAACATTGGTCTGAGAGCATTCCTGGTCATCGCTGACAAACTGCAGCAGAAGGACGGCGAGCCTCCCATGCCGAACACTGGTTGCACTTTGCCCTCTGGAAATACACTCCGAGTGAAGAAGACGTACCTGAGCAAAACGCTGACCGACGACGAGGCCAAAGTCATTGGTTAGTGAGGGAGAGTGTGTTCAGGGGTGTCATAGCGTGATAACATTAGCATCGAATTTTGATTTAACGAGTAATATGCAGTGGAATGACAGCATTTCCTCTGTTACCTTCTCTAGGGATGTCACAATATTACTTTCATGTGAGGAAGGCTATTGACAACATCCTCAGACACTTGGATAAGGAGGTCGGACGTTGCATGATGATGACTAATGCGCAGATGTTGAACAAGGAGCCCGAAGACATGATCACGTAGGTGCACACGTCCCTCTGTTGTCCTAACAGAACCCCTGAGTGACTCATAAGTAGAGGAGAGTTGAATGTGTTTTCAGTGCCGTCCTGGAAATTTACTGTGACGAAGCATAACGCCTTTATCGTAATGCCTTTTCTGTAGGATAATTTAACATGTTGACCGATGTGTGTACCAAAATAAATGCAATATAAAATCTGATTCTTGCAGAGGTGAAAGGAAGCCCAAAATTGACTTGTTCAGAACGTGCATCGCTGCCGTCCCTCGTATCCTGCCTGACGGGATGTCCAAGCCAGAGCTCATTGACCTGCTCTCGCGGTGAGTAGCCTGCCATGGGACGTTTTATGACGTAGGCCATTCCTTACATTTCTGAAAAAGCTATTAAGAAAACAACAATCCACAGAAGCTATAAAACGCTGGCAGCACATTCTCTGACAGTCTGATGAGTGTTATTTGTGAACTGTTACAGGCCTGTGGATAGAATTCCAAGTGCCATCCAGAGTAGTAACCTGAATTTCCTGATAACCTGGATTATTGTTTCTGCTTGGTTACAGCCCATAATAGTTTGCTATCCACGTTAACTGGCCATCACTTCCTGGATACATTGTCAAAGGAATGTTATTTTGTTTAATAGACATTAATGAAGATACAGAGGATACAATATATTAAATAGCTATCTAAATAAGCTCATCGAAAGGTAATGCTGCATTAGATAATTAAAAAGTAACACTGCATGTAATAGATTTATGCAACAAATCCATACTATTAGTTCAGTTTACTTGCTTGAATTGTAACATCTGGAAACTAGACAGTAACGCTCTCACGTCTTTTAAAAAATTATTATTATCTTTACCAAACATGAAACTGCAAACAAAACACAAAACTGTTTTCAGTTTCCCTAAAAAAAAGCTTTGGTTTATGTTAATAGTATTAAAATACAGTAAAGACAAGAGGGTTAAGTCAAATAGCTCCATCCTGCAGCTCCTGATATTCAACCTGAGAGGCATTTGTTTTGAATCAATATACATTAAATTTACGGATCCATTACCTTGCAAACATCTTCTTTAATCTCTTGTTCTACTTGGTTGTTGTCTGCTTGAAGAGCACTAAAACATTTGGGTCATGTCCTGAAAAAGTCAATTTATGATCCGTTTATTGCTTGTCAACAACTGCAAGCGAGCATCAATAATGCGTAAATGCATTGCATCAGTATCCTAATTCTGTTCTAAGCAGCATGTGGTAAAAATAGAATACATCAGTGAGGCTTCGTTCTGCACGTTGTTGTCAGATTTGTACCAAGGACGTGACGGATATCATTTTTGCGTCAGTTTCAGTTCACGTTTATATGCTGCTTAGCTGGCATGGATCATGAATATGTGTTTTGTTTATCAGATTGACAATCCACATGGACGATGAGCTTCGACTCATAGCTCAGAATTCCTTGCAAAGCCTGCTGGTGGATTTCTCCGACTGGCGTGACGACGTTCTGTTTGGCTTCACTAACTTCCTGTTACGCGAGGTCCAAGACACCCACCAGGGTTTGCTCGACACGTCCCTCAAATTACTGCTGCAACTGCTCACACAGTGGAAACTCACCTTGGCCACCCCAGGGAAGAGTCACGACACTGCTAAGATACACACTGCTGAGGTACGCTCCTCCACCTGACTTACTCCATATGAACGATGTGCTTGTTTGCAAAATGAAATGCTGCTCTGGAAGCCTTTTGTACATGCAACCCTCCTATTAACGCTCTAAATCTGCTGTTGTTTGGTATATTATGCCACAGCTCCTGCAGACGAGTTCTAGTCCTAAAGTACCCGCAGAACGAGGGCCTCACTCCTCGGTGCTGCACGCGGTGGAGGGTCTGGCGCTCGTACTCCTCTGCTCCTGTCAGCTGGGCACTCGCAGACTCGCTATCGCCATACTCAGGGAGATACGCAGCCTCTTTATGACCATTGGACAGTCTGAGGTAAACTATCCTGACAGGATGTGGCAGAATTTGATCATTTAGTTCACACTTGACTGCAAACTATGTCAGATTTGGTCTTGTGTTGTCAACTACAGGATGATGACAAACCAATGATTGAGATTATGGATCAGCTCAGCCCCGTGATCCTAGAAAGTTTTGTCAACGTCGCAGTTTCTGACACAGTAAGTTGTTCTTAGCATTTTAACACCAAACTGAAACTTTCAATCAGATGTGTCTGCAAGTTGATTCACCATTTTTCCTTATTCTGTGTGTGACTCAACTTCAAGGTCAAAAGTACGGTGTTTTTTGTTTTTTTTTAAAATCAGTAAGTAAAAACATAATTTGTTGAACCCCTGTGTGAACTGTACGTAAACGTCCATCAGTCATACATGAAAACACTCGCCTGACAAATCCACGTTTGCTGGAAAACACACATGGCAGTCTAAACCCTCCATTGACACTCAGTGGAACAATATTCTATAATGAGGAAAATAAAAACGAGTTGCTGATTAGTTTTGTTAGCTCCTCAGATGGAAGTTTCTTTGATCTAAGTGTCATTTGGTACATTTATATACAAAATGCAAAGTAAGATGTATATATGGATGGAAATAATAGGATTTTGTCATTGAATATACAGTATACAACTCGTTGCTTAGGAGGGGAAGTATGCACAAGTGAGGAAATGCCGGTGAGGAAAAGTGTTTCCATGCTTGAATAAATTGATTTACAACTGTTTAATCTATGTCTGCTACTTGGAGTACAAAATTTGATTTATTGCCTGAATCAGAGTACAGTTGAAGTTTTCATGCGCATGTAAATATACTGACTGCTCCATGATGAGTTGCCAAACAGCAAATGTTTGCTACAGAGTCAGCAGAAACCTGACTTGGTTATCTAACATGAATAAACTCACTTAACAGGTGGAACTGAACAGCTGTTGACCATTTACTTTGTCTCATTTATGTAATTGTTAAGCTGTCGACATAAGGCTGAGGTACACATTTGTTGAAAACAGGATATTGCACTAAATGCTCTTTATGCTATAGATTTACATTTCAAAATATATGCTTTTGTGATCGGGTTGTCCTGAACAGCTGCCTTCATCTGTTTAAATAACTGTTCTGAGTATGAATGTCTCTGCTCGATCTTTGCAGGCAGCCATGCCGACCGGCCTCCACATGGACCTTCAGTGGCTTGTGGAGTGGAATGCGCTGCTTGTCAACAGTCACTATGATATTAGGAGCCCCTCACACGTGTGGATCTTTGCCCAGTCTGTGAAGGACCCCTGGGTGCTGTGTGTGTACAGCCTCCTCCGACAAGACAACCTGCCCAAGCACTGTCCCACAGCACTCAGCTACGCCTGGCCCTATGCCTTCACCCGAATGCAGATGCTCATGCCCCTGGTAGACCCAAAGTAAGTGTCATCCCGTCCTAAATGGGCAAAACGCTGCACTCGTTCTATTTTCTCTCACGCTGCACGCTGCTTTGTCTTATCAGTTCATTTTTGTCTGCAATTCAGTCTGCGCCACCACACGCCACACATTTTCCAAGCCACCCTGTCCATGGACCCTTCCCCCAAACGTCTACCCCACTTATCTTACAGGTCTCACTAGGAGAGGGATCTAGTCCTTGTCGCTGCATCAGTGACTCCTACTGGTCGGTCAAGGCACCTGCACGGAAAAGGTGTAGGTCTTGGGGGCGATAAAATTAGCCCTCCGCGCGTTAAACCTTGCCAGGGAAGCCTGGCAGACAGATTTTTCACTCATTTTAAGAAAATAAGACTTTTACGACTCAATAATTGACAAAAGTAATTTGCAGTGAGAGGCTGCCCTAAACAATGCTACGTGATACCAGATCCTCATTACACATACAGGAGTTACTCACTCATACTAATTGCTGTTTTCCCAAGACATCCCCTGGGAGCAACCACAGCTTGGTGACAAATAAGTAAAGTTTGTTGTGTTTCTTTATGTTTGCACTGATTCATCAGTAACCCAGTGTATGCAAAGAAGACCAGCACTTCTGGCAGCGGGGACAGCTACGTCACCCTGTGGAGAAACTACCTGATCCTGTGCTTCGGCGTGGCCAAACCAAGTATCATGAGCCCCGGCCATCTGAGAGCATCAACACCTGAGATCATGGCCGCCACACCTGACAGCGGTGTCAGCTACGATAACAAGGTAGCCACCTTTCTGTCCTCCGGCCTTATTAATTCCCACAGCGCTTTGTTTCTCCTGGATCAGGTGTCATACAGAGCTTGTTGACATCCAAGCTGAAG
>OMOW01073866.1:1640-17439 GCA_900312555.1 Lamprogrammus exutus
TTTCGTCTGTGTGGGTGTGTGTGTGTGTGTGTGTGTGTATCTGTGTTTTAGTTTCGGGCAGGTAAAAAAAAGAAAATGAACCAAGCGTCGAGTCATGACGGTTGGTGTCCTCCATCTTCATCTAGTGTGGCGTTGATCAGACTTCTTCAAAGTAGGCCATCTGAGACATGTACGCAGAGTTCCGCTGTAAGACAAAGCGAATGAGGAGCGGCGTGAGAGGGAAGCAGGAGCGACTGAGGGGGGAAACTGTTACAAATGCTGTTATTAACGCACTCCTGACAAATACACACACACGCATCACAACGGCCCACAGAATTAGAGCTATGAGGTTTAGGTTTAATCACGGCGCTCAAATATTCAGATTGAAGACGTTTCACTGATCATCTGAGAGCACAAACCTGTACAACTGCTTTGTACTTGAAGATTCACAAACTTGAACGTCCTGCATCTTCACTGATTTTAGCCGTAATTTATATCTGAGCGAATCGCTGCCAGCGACCCGTAGTCTAGCAAACGAGGGGAAACGAGGGAATCACAAGATGGCGTTTCAGAGCAACCACCAGCTGGTTGCCAGAGATGAATCATGAACAGATCTGAAGAGGTGAAAAGCTGTTTTTCTCTTCTCGAGGTACGATCCTAACGTGACAAGATTCTGATCATTAAAAATTCCTGAGACTTTTCCTAACACATTCCCAGGCCGAGACAAACACATTTTCCAATTCCAGGGAGTTTTTCCTGTTTGTTCCTGACTGTGGAAACTCCTCGGTTCAGTTTATCTCCATGTGGCAGACACGACGTGGAGGAGGTCGAGTAGTAAATGTCCACGTGATGAGTGTGTCTGCCACATAGTGATACGTGTTTCCTCACCCTAGTTACAACTGCAAACGCCTTTCAGAATGTCTGAACATTGTATTCTGCTGATTGCTCTTACTTCCTGGATGACTGAGATGAGCCTTCAAAGACATTTAGCGTAGTTACGATCACGTCTAGAGAGTAAAATTCTTATCTCACTGAAAGTACCCGTACATTGCTGTGAGGTAAGTAGAGGGGCTCCTGGGTGTAGCCCCTCGCCTCACTGCGGAGGCTGTACAGGCCGGCCTGCTGCTGCTGCTCCTCCAGCTTCAGGGACTCGATCTCAGACTTCAGCTCTTTCAGCTGGTCCTGCAGGTGCTTGCTCTTCTCCATGTACTCCAGCCTGGGGGGAAAAAAATGCAAGAAAATATGAGTATTAACGCATGAAAAGAGGATTTCAGCACACGGAGCCCCGCTATCATTTGAGAGGAGATTTAAACTCCAGCTCACCTCTCTCTCTCTATCTCCATGGACAGCCTCTTCATGTCCGAGTCCTTGAAGTCCAGGCGCATGGATGCAGATTCACAGGCAAAGTCGCTCGCTTCAGGAGGAGCCGGGGGAGTGGAGTAGGCCGCTATAAGCTGGGGATAACGCAAATGTAACGTGAGCCGAAATCGACAGATGTGAAGCGCAGCATCATGTGAAACACCTCTTGGCTTGGCTTGGTATTGGTATATAAAAAAGTTCTCATTCCTTGTGACCATCTGACAGAACAAAGGATATTATGGATGAGGCCGCCCTGATTTAAGTGATAATCCTTTACTTTTCTTTTCCAAACAGAAAGAATTGCACTCATCCAGAGAAAGAGCGTGGGCGGTGCATACTGGGTACGTCGTCTTGGTGATCTCCAGCAGCTTCTGTTTGGCTCTCCGCTCGGCGTCCTTGGCCTCAGTCAGGTCCTGTTTCAGATGATCTGCCTCCTTCAACCTGGAACCACAAGTTTGGTTATTTGAGGCTGAGAACACACAGGAGCAGTGAATATTACACACGTGGAGTATTATAAAAAAGAATGCCCTGGGATCCTTAATGTTCTTCCTTGGGTATAGGCGAGAATATACTGCAGCGAGTACACTACGCGATACTACTGTAGATGTTTTTGTTATTTATGCTCATTTGAGCAAAATCACAAAGTAGAGTTGCATCTATTTATAGATTGTCTCTTTTCAGGTACAGAACGTGAATCAAACCACAACAGGAGAATAGCAAACTGTCTCCTGAGCATCTCATCCAGAGAGAAGCTCCAGTGCATTCTCTTCTTTTTCAGTCTTGCCTTCAAAGAGCCTCTTAGTCCTGACATTTCTGCCCAACAAGTAACTCCCTCTGCTCTATAAGGTAACAGATGAATCGTAGCCACACAAAAACCATTAAATGGATTTAGCAGCAAGTTTCATACATTTAACATCAGGATTTTTGAGGATATTGGGTTACTGAAATACTTAAAAGCTCTTCGGAGTTTTGACAACACGCTGATATTCCAAACCTCCTCTCAGACTGCTCCACCAGTTTGACGGCCAGCTGCTCGGCCTCTCTCATCTTCTGCTCCATCAGCCTTTTCTCCTCCTTGGTCTTCATGGCGGTGACCTCTAACCTCTGCCGCTCCTGCTCGGCCTCGGCAGCCTTGTGGGCCAACAGCTTGGCCTCCTCCTCGGCAATCTGAGCTTTCTCTGCCAGCAGGTCTGCCGTCTCCTCCGATCGTATCTGGGGAGCAAACAGTGTAGCGCTTTCTTGATGCATTTTATAGTTTGAAAAGCGACAGCTCCAAGCCATCCTGGACTGGGTGGGAGACAGAAATAGCAATTAATTAATCAATTTCCTTTATGTAATCCTCGATAGACACAATGAGGGAAAGACCCTCATTTTCAGTGGTGCCACGGGTATGGAAAGTGCACCAAAGCTGTGTAGATCCATAAAATGATTTTTTTTTTTTTTAAAAACAAGTAAAATTCAGATTAAAAGAACTTAACAAGTAAATACCAAATGAGTAAGAATTGAAATAACAATACATAAGCATTAGAGTAAAATAAGTTCAAACAAGACAAACCAAGACAACAATATCTCAATTTGAATTAAAATGAGACACTGGAATTCCCTGACTGGGGAGACAGATAAAGGAGCAGTTTACAGGTGAACATCAGTCAGGCATGTTCTCTCCTTACTGAGGGAGTAGGCCAACCTCCTTTGCTATACAAAACACAACAACGGTGATAAAATGCAGTACAGAATGTGTCCACTAGTCTAAGGGTGGACGCATAGATAACATATCACTTCCACAAAAATACCGCAGCCACTGTTCACTTCCTTACACATCAGGCTCGGAACTTATCAATCAAGCCTAATGTTTACTCCGGGATGAAGAGTAAAGATCGGTGAAGGTGCCTGTCAGAGTGTGGAATGATAAAAATCTCAAAATTGGACACAATTCACCAATTCTGGACGAAGCTGCAGGACGAAGCTTTTACCAGCGCCTCGTTGGCCAGCCGAGCTTCGTCCTGCAGCTGGAAAAGCCTTCGCTCCATCTCCTCTTTTGCCCTCTCCGCCTCCTCCCTCATCTGCTTCTCCCGGGCCAGGATTTGACGCTCCATCTACACAGGAAAAAAAACGAGAGATTCGATCGTAGCTGAGACACACAAAGCGCTGAATAAAACGCCATCTTTAGCGGCTGTGGTTTCTTGTTTGTGTCATTCGTATCGCTGCCGGTGGAGCTGACCTTCTTGCGCGCCTTCTCCTCTTTAGCCTGAGCCTTCATCTGCTGCACTTCAATAGAGTCCACCTTCCTCCTCCTCATGAACAGATCGTGGTTACCGATGCACAACTGAAGGATCTACAGGCAGTACGAGCAGCCAATGTTTCATTTCATACAGATTCCAACAATTTACCGGCACCAAATAAAACATTTATATGGATTGATGGGTGACCGACCAGTTTGTTGACACGCAGCTGTGATGAGTAGAACTTGAAAACGTCTTTCTTCTTGTCCAGCGGTTTTATAGTGAACTGTAAAAGGAGAAACGTTATAAACTGAAGTTCTTCTAAGCTACCGACACAAAATTTTGGTGCTGATTTACCTTTACAAAATGTCTCTTGAGAAAAGACTGTGACATAAAGTCCACTGTCTACATTTACCTCCTTCTCACTGTAGGAGATGTTGCGGATGCCGCTCCAGGGAAAGGACTTGTTGGGGTTGAGTTTGCTGCTGGGGCTGTAGATGTGCAGACCCTGAGCGTCCACGCCCAGTAACAGGTCAGTGTCCCTCTTATTTTGCTGTCAATGCGAGTGAGACAGTGCAGACATACAAATAATTTAATAATATAAAAGCGGGGCTGCAAAGCTTAAGGTTACATTTTTCATAGAGTCATGTCAGGTTTAAAACCCCTTCAAACCATACTACTTCCTGTTCTATTGAGCTCATTCTGGCAGTCAGCACTGCATATAATACGTTGTTTTACTCAGGAGACTCAGGATAAATCTGGAACATTCACTCACAAACACAAAACTCTGACAATTGTTCAGTACATCTTGATTAGCAGGCAAAAACTGAGACTGAAAACAAAACAGAGACAAAAAAACAACAACAGGTTTTTGTATCATCACTTCACGCTCAATAAAAATAGCTCAAATTGGTCACCACAGAAAGTTTCCTGTAGATGTTTTGTGGTTTCTTGTTCATTTTGATGAAACTCTGACCTTTACTCGTGAAGCTATAGTCGTTTCTAGCAGCCCTGTCCAGAGTTTGTGCAGACATCCGGGGTGTGATATTTATTCATTTTTCCAGCTATGGCAAAGGTTCCAAGGATGTGATTGGTCCGTCACGATCAGGTGACACCGAAATGTCGAACTTCTTACTCAGTTTTGAGGAATTATGGCCGTATAGTTGTACGTTTACCCTTCATAACCCTGCCCCCTGACCCGAACCCCAACTCTTACCCTCAAGAAGTATCAAGTGCCAGTATTCCTACATTTTCTTCAATCCCGGGATGGTAAATGGCACAGCGAGTATTCCCGAGCTAAGCCTTCGCTATAGTGGGAAAAATGTTTAGCCTCCGGGTTTCTGCTGTGTTCATGCAGGCTGGGTACGTAAGGGGTTTCCGGGTAAGGGGCACTTACTCTGCTAAGGACTTTAAGGAGCTACCTCCACCGGCAGGTAGCAGCTTTTAAGCCCACAGGGAGTGACTTTCCCTAGTGAACTAGGGATCCTGTTCTCCAGCCTTGCAAGGCCACCTAATGGACAATCCGGGTAATGGTCTTTAATGCCAGGAACCCAGCAGAGCCTTAAATCTTGCGTATGATTATTTATTCCAGATCATAGTGATGACTTCCATTTTAGAGCTGTTTTAATAATGGAGGCGGGCGCAGCAGAACACTGGGTTGTCAGAGTTTAACTTAAACGATTCACTTCTACTCACAGTAATTGCAAAGTAGCTGACTCCATACATCTCAAGGTCCTGGGCAATCTTTAGGTATTCCATCTCAGCCTCATCCCTGTATGGGCAGATTGAAACATAAAGATGTCAGGCGTGTGTGTAACAGAATCGGCTTCCTCCACCTTTTGTTCCACTGTTACACGCTGGATCAGTCAGTGTGGCTCGGCCCTACCTGGCGATGCCTCGGTGCTCTGCATACCAAGCGGTGATCTTCTCCTCCCACATGTCAGCTGTCATTTGGTACTGCATCAGCACCTGGGATGTATACACACACAATCAGACACACAAAAAAAACAACACAAGCACACACAAACTCTCACACTCGTACAAACATTAGACAAAGTGCAGTAACAGAGAGCGCACCCAAAACAAGACAAATGCAAACAACTACAAGTGAATAGCCCTCTAATCACACATTTAAGCCTTGATTATAGACAAACTTATTCAAACATTCACAATTTAGAGTTTCCAGTACACCTGACCTGCGTGTATATGGACATTCGGGAGGAAACTATATTTGTCCCGGTGTTTAATGAAGTCCTGGACACTTCTGACACATTCTCATCCCTTCTCACAGTCTTTTGCAGGTGTAGTTGGTGCGCGCAGGTAAGCGTGCAAATAAAGCATTGTGTGCGGCACGGACACGGACGGACATGGACCCTTGTGTGTCCCCGTCGACGGGCTTTACTATACAGTATGTGCAAGTAGCAAGATGTACTTACTCTTTTTGGCAATAGCTCATCTTGTGCCAAAAACCCTGGCTTGTGAAAGTTTGGGTCATAGTCCCCATACTATAACAGAGAGAGAGAGAGAGAATATATATAAAGTACATATATATACTAATGGACACATTGTTGCAAGACGGGCAGGACCTTCTTGACCTGCAGCAGGACTTTGAATGCATCACTGCTGGGTTGCTTACCTTGGCTTGAACAGCATATGATGCTAGCAGAACAGAGGCTTCAGGGGAACAGAATATCTCTTCATCCAGAATCTGTTTTTTCACCTACACAAAAGTTTTACGACACACTTCAAATCAGGATTAAGGCGGCAACTAATGATTATTTTCAGTATTGATTTGTCTATTGATTTTTTTTCTTTATTGATGAATCAAACCCCTGATCAAGATGTTGAAAAAGTTGAAGATTAAAGCTAGAGATTAAAATTAACTCTACTGTCTACAGACGATAACAGCTCTACCAAGCCAAAAATGTAACTTTTGTATAAACTGCCCAAGTACAAAAGCTCATTTAGTAACGTCAGAGCACTTGCAGAGGCGTTTGATAACCGTTAAAGTTATTGGTGAGATTACCTGTAAAAAGAAGAGGTGCTGCGTAATTTCTTGGACCAATTCTTCTTCTACTTTTTCTGGAAAGAATTTAGCCAGAAAGTGAAATGTTATGGGAGAGTCCTTGGGAACCTCCTGGTCCAACACCTTTGGAAACGATTAAAAACACAGCGTTAGTTTAGCAGACGTGACTACTAAAGTTACAGCCAGCTGATCACAGTCGATGCAGTTAGTTACTAGAAACACACTAACACACAAACTAACAACACAATTTCACATTTGCTCCAGTAGCTACCACGCGTTAACACCAAAGAAAGCTCAAACTCATTCCTTCAAGCTATACACACAAGTCACTCTTACTTTAAGCGTACAAAGGGTTTAACCTTGTATTGTATGGTATATCTTTCAATCCATGTGATGAGACAGACTCACCCGTTTCTCTGGTTTCAGCCAGGCGTATGTGTCCTTCACTGTATACCTGAGTCCAAAGAACCAGGTCTCCCTCAAACCAACGGTACGACACACCAGATCAAACAGGTCTTTGCCTTTCCACTTCACCTGAGAAAAACAGTCGGGGATAAAGAGACGAGGGAATTATGATGTTTTTTTTGGAGAATGTTTTTAGATTATGTGTAAATAGGCCTACCTGATATGCGTTGAAATTGATGAACTGGCTATATTTTGACCAGGGCAATGACATAACAACCCCTCAACTAACACATCAGGAGGTTACATACAATAAATACATCCATACCTCACAGCTGAACTCCATTTCAGCATCCATGGTGATCACTTTGACTTTGAAAGTCTTGGGTTGTTTCTTCTTTAATCCTAGAATAGACATTTTGAGGGCGTTGCTGTCAAGGAAAACTGTGGAGAAAAACAGCATGAAACATTTCAGGAGTACTAGTTTGAAATCATATTGGGACACTTGGTGATTCCCAATATTTATCTCCTGTGATCCATATGGAACTGTTATGGCTGCGACGAGTTTAGGAGTTTACGTCCTTGCATCCGTGTGTGAGGAGTTAAAAGAAGTTCGGAGTTGACAGAAATGAAAGTTCGGGTGAAATGTGGCTGAGGCCCGTTACCTGGGAGTAAAGTTACAGACTTCTGCCGTCCAACAGGCACAGAAAACGCTAGAGGGACCAGCGCTAAGCTAATTTACTAACTACACCGCGTTAGCTTTCCAGCTATGCCATGAAAGCAAACCAAAACAAGTTGTGGGAACAGCGCAACTTTTGAGAGATTCCCATGTTGAAACGTATCGAGTGAAACTATATTTAAACTATTACTTATACGACAAAAATAACATTCGAGTTATATACGTTAAGTTTAACTGTACGTGCGTTCGCTGTTAGCTGCTGTTAGCTAAAAATCTGAAGGATTTTCCAGAATTTTGTTTTGACTCACAGTACCCCTGCAGGTGGGAATAGGAATAACAGCTTGGAAATATTCGCACCACTGCGCATGCCCAAACATTCAGCAAAGTCGCTTCAGGTGTTGTCGAAAATATTTGAGTTAAGATTTTGCTTTGGATTTACACAATAAGATGTTTAATGGTGTCAATTTAACTGATAATAAATTTAATCCACAACAAATCCATTCATAACATTTTCCACTACTAGGACTACCAGAACATTTCATGGGAAATCACTTATCGAGGAAATTCATTGTAAAATGTTAAAATTGTAAACTTTCTTCGCAAACACTCCATATCTTATAAAACCAATGAGATACATTTGAAAATTACTACACTGCATTCATCATGCAAGTGTTTTAATTGCCAAATTGTGGATATTGCACACACTATTCCTCTTACTCTGTTTTGGCTTCCGAGAACTTGTTTCTTATATTTTTAATTTTGTTAACAGTTTGTATATGTTTACTTGAAAACATATTAGTGTATAATTCCAGCGGGAGAATAATAGTTTTCGTTTCATTGCCGACCCACGCGTCCTCATACAGTGCTTTTGGCATTATTAAGCAATCGTATGCAGGTTGGAAGATAAAAAACTAATGCGCCTGCGTGATGAAACGACCACGGATATGAGAGCAACTCAAGTTATCTTTGTTATAAACAGGTAGGTTTATGATAAACTTATGTGGCGATCATACACTTTTTATAACAAAACAAACCACCTTAACATGTAAGATGTTGAGCCGGGTAGAATGGGAATAGCCAATAACGGGATCAATGAAGAGAAGATAACTGTGCAAGGCAGCCAAACCAGGTGAGACTAACATGTGGTGGTCTCCTCTCAACTTCAGTTCTGATCCTTTGTTGTACATCAGCAGCTTCAGTGTGTGTTCTCAACCCTATACACCACCTCTGCACTTTTCATCTCTTCCCACTAGGTGGCTACATTTGCATGACAACAAGACATCACCAGGACAATCTGGAATACAAAATGGACTTGGAGCTTCTGCTGAAGCAAATGGAGGAAGAGGAGCTGTGGAGTTGTGTCTCGATCACCAAGGTGAAGGAATGGATCAAGAGGTGGGAGAGAGCGGCATCAGCGGAGGAGGAGGAAGAGGAGGAGGACTACATACCCGGTGCTGTGTAACATCAACAAGAAACTATAGCATGCTGCACCACAACCAAAGTCCAAAACTAAAGGATCCAAATATTGTAAGAAGGCACTAAATAAGTTCACTGACCAGACTTGCGTGTATATGCACCATGCTGTAAAATATAAAAGGCTTTGCTCATGAGCTTGTTGCACATCTTGTAACAACTTCAAATGTGCATACATGTGCAGCATATTATGAATACACTGTGTTTCTGCTAAATAAAAATGATTCATAATGAGTGAATGATTTTGAGACACATATAAATGACAATGGGACCCATGAATCACAAAACTATGGCAGTAATTAAGTGACAAAATTGTTACTTGTACAAAAATCTGTTGTAACTCACACCAAGCCTCGTGGATGTGTCTAAATACATAAATCAACACAGTTATGACATACTGTATATCATGCTGTGCTGCTGCTGAAAACAAATTCTACCACCCTGAGTGATTTAAAGTCGTTAGGTCATTGAAGGAAATAGAAATTTAGTGAAATATTTGTATCCTGTTTCTGCCTTTGCAAAATAAAAAGTGTTTTTCAATCCACTGTTGTTTCTTATTAAATGTTTTACTATCAAATCATACAAGTAATAAAGTTGTTGTTTTTTAAATGATGACGATGTGATGTGTCGAAATAAGTGTCTGTCTTCTCCACGTCTGATTGAGTCTATCGTGCAGAATTGTATGTCTTATTATTTATCTCTCTGACGCCAGCGGATCGATGCCCCGCTGCTTATGATTCCCCTCAGCACAAAAAAACATTTCTCCTGCCTTGGTTGACGAAATTAAAACGTTCATTTCAACAATTTCTGGCAGTGAAAACAGTAAAGCTGCTAAAACCTTGAACCTCGAGCCTTGTATAGCGTGAGGCAGGTGGCACCGAGTGAAAAAGTGGGAGGTGCGTCAATTAATGAGTTTGTTTACTACAGGGCGGGAGGAACGCGGGTGGCGGTGTTGTTTCAGGTCGGTGGAGTGAGGCAAGTGCACACTTCGCTCCATGCTGGCGTGCAGCGAAGACGAGAGGACAGGAAAAACTGGCTTGGCCTAAGGCTGTTTTTTCGTGTTTTAAGCTGTCGAGATTGAAGGTGTGTGGCAGTTATCGTTTCATGTGTTAACACCCTTAGTGTGCAAAATGTATTGAGTACAGTGTGTACTGGTGTGCAGTGGAACTCAGCCCCCGCCCTGTTAGTGATAGCTGGGAAGATATCTGTGAGGACTGTGTGGTTATGGTGGGATTTAATGTGTGAAGATAAATTCCTGTATTAAAACCTCTTTACACATTACCTCCTCTATTGTCATTCCTTATGCTAGTGACCTGTTGTGTGTGTAACAAGCGTTTGGCTTATTTTTTAATGTCCAGATTTGCGTGTTGCTGGTCAATAAGTTACTAATACCACCTCGCAAAATTCTGTTTCTTTTGTTTGTGTACTTGTAGATCTGCTTCTAGGTGGATTTTCCAACCGGTACCACATTTGTACAGGTTATTTAAATGTTCACGTGCTTGTTATAAATAAAGCTCGAAAAAGGTTTCCTCAGTGTTCTAGTCGGAACGGAGCAGTAAATGAGCATCACATAAACACACACACATTCTCTCTCGCAACTTTTGAGGGCCTGCAATGCTACAATGTGTGGTATGGATTTATATTTAAATGTTTATTTTAAAAATAGCATCACAGTAATAAATCTTCCAGTTCCCTGTGGCGCTCAGTGGAGCTGTTGGTGCTTTCGCTGTTTGCTAGAAATAAAAGGGATTTCAAGAAAATGTCTGCTTTGACTCACTGTGCCCCCCACAGGTAGGGGCGGGAATTGCAGTTTGGAATTACCTCCACAGGTGCGCATGCTCACTCATTCAGACAAATCAAACGCCGCCCTCGGTTGTTGTTGGAAATGTCTTTAAAAAAATATATATATATATATATTAACTTTTGATACATTTACTCATATATGTGTTCATTCAGATGTATGTGTACACACATTTTAAGTATATATGTTACTGTTTTGGTTTGATAACAGACAAAACAAGCCACTATAATGTAAGATGTTTAGCTGGGAAGAATGTGAGCAGCGATCAATGAAGGGAAACAAGCAAACTGTTGTTATCGTCATTGCAAATTGTAATTAACAATTTATTATGCACATTTTTAACATATAGATATGAAATGACTAAACTAGCGCTTTGTTTTTAATTTGGACAGGTGAATTGTCTAAAATGTCAACTGACACCAACACATTTGAGCATGTGAAAGCTGTTATCTCATCAGCTCATGAGAATGTCACATCAGCAGATAAGATTAACTTTTATAACAGCTGGGCAAAGAACTATGAGCAGGTGAGATCAGCACTTATACTTATTGGACATCTTCACACATCTGCACATGATTTGGGCTAAAAGTCACAATGCTCTCTTAAAAATCTCTGATTAGCATGTGGCTGTGCTGGACTACCAAGCACCAAGACTAGCAGCAAACTTCCTGTCCTCCCACTTCACTGGTGACCGTGAAGCAGCTGTGGTGCTGGATGTGGCCTGTGGCACTGGACTGGTGGCCAAACAGGTAAAACCATACAAGCAGGACAGAGTATAAATGTCTGCACTGGTGAGGTGACGCCATACAAAAACTAAACCTAATCTTAGTACCTGACTAAGTAGATTTTGACAATGTCTTCGTTAGGATAGAAAAACACTGGATCATATCCTTTCCAGTAGAACTCGGTGTTATTCAGTGTTGTTGATAATACACCAATGGAGACTGCTGTGAGGCACAGCCATGCCATCTTCATAGGATACTGTTTCCTAGTTAGTATGCAATAAATTAACAAAACAGGACTTGATTAGGGCTGTTATGATTACTCAAATATTACAACATTACATTCAAATACTTGGTTTGAGTCTTCAATTGTTTGCAATTTGTTTTATTTGCCCCCCGGCTGTGAGTAGCTTCTACACTTCCCCATTGCATTGGATGGTGAGACAATAGTGTCCATCAATAACGCACTAAAAACCTGAACCGTAGTAGTATACACAGTGACATCACTGTGATTACTTACTTTTTTGTCACTTTTCAGTGTGACTTCCATACACAGTCAGCAACCCATTGAAATTAGTATTGTATTTGCTTGTTTGGATCAAAACCTTAATTTCAGATCTCCCATTTATGGATTCTCCAATTCAGATCAGCTCTGTCCAAACAGTTTTTAGTATTCAGGTTGGACTGATTCGATCGCTACAAATGTTGTTTAACCAGTTTGTGTCTCTGTCATTCAGTTGAAGGAAAATGGATTTAGACATTTTGTGGGCATTGATGGAAGCAAAGGTATGCTGGAGCTGGCGAAAAAGACTGATCTGTACCAGGACCTCAAGCAGTGCATGCTGGGAGAGGAGTCCTTGCCTATAGAGTGGGGTAATTTAATCCTTCATTCCATAGATGATGTATACATTTTTTTAAAAAGAGTCAAAATTATTTTAGCTTGTTCAATTCAGGAAATGTGTGTTGAGCAAGTGGGGGTTTTGAGTGCCTTGCACAAGAGAACCTAAAAGAGGACTGAGTTATTTCTGAAGCAGAGATTTATCAGCCGAATCCAGCATTGGTCAGAGTCTAACCCGACTGATGAAGTGATGAAGGTCAAAGGATGCTGCCACATCATTTATCTTTATTTCTATCTCTGTCCTCTTCACTTGCTCCTGCAGGTTCGTTTGATGTGGTTGTGATCGTTGGAGCTCTGAGTGTTGGTCAAGTTCCAGTTACGGTGGTCAGAGAACTGTGCAAGGCCGCCAAACCAGGTGAGACTAACGTGTTTGGTTTCCTCTTTCCTCTTTCTGTTGTTCATCAGCAGCGTTAGTGTGTGATCTCAACCCTCAACACTTTTCATCTCTTCACCACTAGGAGGCCTCATTTGCATGACAACCAGACATAACCAGAGCAACATGGAATACAAAATAGACTTGGAGCTTGTGCTGAAGCAAATGGAGGACGAGGAGCTGTGGAGTTGTGTCTCAATCACCAAGGTGAAGGAGTGGGAGAGAGCGGTGTCAGAGGAGGATGAGGGGGACTACATACAAGGTGCTGTGTACATCTACAAGAAACTGTAGCACGCTGCACCACAACCAAAGTCCAATACGACATAATCAAAATTTTGTAAGACGACACAAAATAATTTTACTGACCAGATTTGCATCATGCAAAATATGATCTGAAAAATAAAAGACTTTGCCAATGAACTTGTTGCACATCTTGTAACCACTTCAAATGTCCATAAATGTGCAGAATATTATGAATACGCTGTGTGTCTGCTCCTAAATAAAAATGATTCATGGTAAATGATTTTGAGACACAAATAAATGACAATGGGACCCAGGAATCACAAAACTATGTCAGTAATGAAGTGCCAAATTCTTTTGTAACTCACACCAAGCACATCAATAAACACAGTCATACATCAATTCCCCCATGCTGAGTCATTTGTAGTTGTTAGGCCATTACAGGAAATATAAATTAAGTGAAATATTACTATTTTTAATCCTCTTTCTGCTGTTGTATTTTTTTCAGATTTAATCAGCTTTCACCTCCCGACAAATTGTTTTGCCTTACTTTATTTACTAATTCATATTTATCAATGCGTTGTGTGTTGTTTCTTTTTGCTTTTTTCCCCATCTGGCAGCATGAAATGTCGATGGTCGTGGAAACATTTGCATAATCAAATCAGAAAGCTTCTTGTGTGCTTCCTGAATGTGCCTCGGTGAAACCAGGTTTGAATCCTCAACAAACACATCCTCCTCTGGTGTCACTGCACTCTCTGTCAAACCAGTTTGTCCTGTGGGTTTTAGCAGTCAGGAAGCAAACACAGCCAAGTGAACACGAAAGCAAAGGCTATTCTATTTCACCTATCAATCAAGAGAGAATGCTCAGTGAATTTACTCTGCTGAGGAAAAGATGGGACTTCTTTGGTTATAATTTATTTCGTATATGATCAAATTACAGTCATTTATTGCAACAACAAAAAAGTCATCATTCAAAAGAAACACAAATTCACATTTTACAGTCGTGAGAAAAAGATACATTAACAGAAAGCACAGAGCCAGAGTTTAAGTTAGTTTCTGGTGCAATTTGGAGATTTCTTTACTCCTTTTAACTTCAAGCTTACACACACTTCAACTGTTTCATGGCCATAGTGCTCATGAAATCCACTGAAACATTCCACTCAAATTATAAAAGTACTATCAATTATATATAATATCAGTAATAAATGAGTAACAGTAAAAAAAACAGTGATGATTTGATGTGTTCATATTAGTAAGGCTGTCTTCCACACGTACGAGTTTTAGTGCAGAATTGTGTGAACTTTGAAATCCACGTATTTCCTTCAAAATCAGTCCAAATTCCTTCATTGTCCGTGTTGCAGTCAGGTTCCAGTGAGCGTGATGCACATCTCCCTTCAGTGCGACGACATTGTGAGATATGGAGTTGATCTGTGCAGTTCATCAGTGTAATGGCTCAAATAAAAGGTGCCAGACGTACTCCAAAAACAACCACATGTAACTTATTATTTAACAAGTGATATCTGTCTGTTATTGAGTCCTAAAAGTCTTCTCATTTCTTCCTCTATGTCTCTTATTTCAACCTTTTGTCAATATAAGACACTTTGCTTCATGAATTTTCCCAAAAATGTGTGTAGGTATCTTGAAACAAGATACAAATAATTCAGATCAGATCAGAAAAAAATAGGCCCTTGATTTTTGGAAATCGTCGATAAAAGTCAATAGTAATTGGAAACAGGTTTAAAACATCTCACTGCACGGCCACATTGTTTTGCTTCAAGGTCTAAATGGCACAAAATATGACTTCAAGATGGATGTTTTTGAAATGTTGCATCAATATTTGTTGTGGTTGCTGTGTAGCAGTTCGGTTCAGTTCAGCTTTAGTGCATGTAACATATCAAAGCTACATTCTGCATATTGATGGATGCGGTCCAGATTCCAGATATGACTGTAATTACATTTAGATACAATGCAAACCCTCTGAACTACTTTCATCACTACATGAGAACAAAACAAGTAACAAGTCTCCTTAAGTGGTATCACATCTGTATTTTGTGTGAGGTTGTGCCTGTATTAAATGTAAGTTCTCGCTGCATTTGAAGACATGTCCTCACTGCCTTCAGTCTTGGCTGATCCTGGTAAACTTTCAAGTGTTTCAGCCCGTTTCAGCTGCGACTTTGTGGACAGTGCTTCACTTTGTTCCGATTTTGTTGATTCTGGTCTTTTCATCTGAGACTTTGTCGACGGTGCCTGGCTGCCTCCTGACTCTTGTCTTGAGTCCTGCTCGTCCCACAGTGGCTTTGTGAATAGCTGAGACTTTGTCGACGCTCCCTCGTAGCTTTGAGACCTTGCGAACGCTGGTCTGACCGGCTGAGACCTTGTCGATGATACCTGGCTGCGATGAGGACCTGTCTGGCTGGACCCATTGGAAGAGCGAACCACAAGATAGCGGACGGAGGGGCTTTTGTCTGCATCGTGGGCTTTGAGAGGGCACGCTGAACTGATGAACAAACCCCCTCCCAGGATGAGAAGGATGGACGCTCCCCAACCGATGTACAGACTGGCTCCAATCTCCCTCCGTTGAGCATCTATGGAGGCGCTGTAGAACCTCCTCACCACCGCTCCAGCC
>OMOW01074022.1:1103-14398 GCA_900312555.1 Lamprogrammus exutus
CCTCCCCCCCCCGACTGTGTTTTTGCGGTGGAAAAGGCAGAGCTGCGATGTGTACATAGCCGTGTTTGCCAGTCGGGCAGGGCACGGCAGCTCTTGGCACCCGCAGTGTTTCCAGTGTGCCTCCTGCAGTGAGCTGCTGGTCGATCTGATCTACTTTTACCAGGACGGACAGATCTACTGTGGCCGGCACCACGCTGAGAGGCTCAAACCCCGGTGCCAAGCCTGCGATGAGGTGACTGTCCCACCAAAATCCCCAAATTGTGGTAACCTTTGAACTCTCTCCAAATGTGTGAGCCTCTGGTGGACCAGCGGCCTTAAACATACGTCTGTCTCGTTCCCTTGTTTTTTATTTTATTCATGTGGGCGACATCCAGACCATAATTTAAGAGATTACCTGACTGAGTCTGACTTGCAAGAGTCTTTAGACCCAGAGGATATTTTGGTCTGCAACAGGAGGCCACTGATAGCACTGTTTTGGTATTCTATTCATTAAATCCCCAGTACTTGTCTTATTACCTCGTTTACTTCTGTTCTGAAACAGATAAATGCAAACAAATAACTGCTGCAACGCTGAATGACCTCGCCTTCTCTCGTTTACTTCTGTAGATCATTCTAGCAGATGAGTGTACAGAGGCAGAAGGAAGATATTGGCACATGAAGCACTTCTGTTGTTTTGAGTGTGAGGCTGCGCTGGGCGGCCAGCGTTACATCATGAGAGAGAGTCGACCGTACTGCTGCTCCTGCTACGAGTCCCTGTATGCAGAGTACTGTGATACCTGTGGAGAACACATAGGTACTGCTTTAGATTTAAAATTACTGCTTTATTGTGATTTTCATACAGGTAACACGTGTTCTCTGGCACAAAGCTGTGGTAACACACTCATGTAAAATAATGTAGTGGTGACTTTTGCTCAGATTATTAATGTGTGTGTGGGGCACTCCTGATATGTATAAATAACTAAATTGTACAGCACACACACTTTTGTTATTGTTTGCTTTTTTTAAAAGTGAAAATCTTTCTTCTCAGGTATTGACCAGGGCCAGATGACGTATGAAGGTCAGCACTGGCATGCTGTCGAGACGTGTTTCTGCTGCGCTCGCTGTCGACTGCCTCTACTGGGGCGTCCTTTCCTCCCTAAAGCGGGCCTCATCTTCTGCTCCAGGCCCTGCTCACTGGGGGAGGACCCCAATAACTCAGACTCTTGTGACTCGGCACTACAGAGCAGACCGCCTCAGCACAGACGCTACGGGCCAGCACAGAAACACCAGCAGCCACTGTGTGGTTCTCCCCTGCAGCCACTAGAGGGCACCAACCTCACTATAAGTACTGCAAAAGACTGCGTTCACACTGCAGTGGAAAACATAGGTGAATATATTGGTGTTATGTATTTATGTAGGTCATGCACTGGGCAAACCTTTGACCCAACTAAGTTATGCATCTTGTGGAGACTATGCTTTTATTATGAATTTATTCTAACACATGCTGCTTGTCCTGCAGGTGTCCACTGCACTGCTCCGGTCCAAAATGGAGTCCCTTCACCCAGTGGTCATCCTCATCCAAGAGGCTCGTACTCGCCTCTTCCTCATATTCATCTCGGAAATGGCCTGGGGCCATCTTGGCCTAGTGACCGCCCACACTACAGTTTGCTTCCAGGCGACTGTGGTATCAAACCTCCAGTCACTCTTGAGTTCCAGGGAGAGCTGAATGGAAACACTGGGCAACCCCTAACTCGTCTTAATTCAAGAGGAACCTCGACCACGAAGGACTGCAGGAACTGGGTGGAAAGGACTAGTCAAGTGATGCAAGGTGCCTTAAAACACAACATCTTATAATTCTAACTTTTCACCTCTTTGTTATCTGATGATTTGCTCGTGCACTGATTCTTAATAGTTTTGGCTCTGATTAATATAAATGTTCCCCCTGTCTTTCTATTCTCAGTGTTTCCTCCTCAGAAAAGCTCAGTGTCACAAGTGAACCACCTGATTCCAGCTGACTCGCCCCCCCTGCAGCCTGACAACCTATCCAACCTCCCACCGCCGCTGCCCACCAAGACTCGTGACTTGCTGACCCAGGATTCACCCCCACCAAACCTTCCCCAGCCAGAGGAGGGACCCACTGACTCTCCCCCCCAGCTGTCTCGTGGTGGGACAGCGAGGGTCAGCTTCAGAGAACCAATCAGCAGCAGCTATTCTGTCGATGAGGATGACGACGACCATGAGAATGAGGAGGAGCAGCAAGAGGACGAAGAAAACCAGCTGGATGAAGAAGAGGGAGAGGGGGAGGGGGGTTTTGGACAGACTTTACATCTGCAGAAAGGCATTCCACCCCAGATGGACCTTCTGGGTAAGAACTTTGCCTTCAGAGAGTTGACTGTTAATTCATGTGAAATTTGGAAATGACGTAAATTCTGATTCTGTCACATTTAACTTACCCGCCTCCAATATTTATGTTTCCAACCAGATGGATCCAGTTACCACCAGCGTAGCCTGCGGCGAGGCTGGAGTCGTTGCCGCATCCCCTCCGACTCTACTGTCCACCTGGGCACGGAGCGACGCTCCCGATGCTCCCGGCCCGACCGGCCTCGGCTCGACACCCTGGATTGGAGAGGGGAGAAAGAGAGGGAGGGCCGGATCTCTGCTCACCGCCCCTCGCTCACCCTCCAACCGGGCCAGTACAAACACGAAGACTCCTGTTCCACGTGCTCCTCATCCTCAGACTCAGAGGAAGACGGCTATTTCCTGGGCCAGCCCATACCTTTGCCCCCGCAGCTCCGAAAAGAGCAGCCTGAGGAGGGTAAAGACCGAGAGGGAGAAGGAGCGAGGGCTTTACAGAGGGACTGGAGTTTGAGAGGAAGCTTAAAGAGAAGAGCACACAGCCTCGGTGCAAAGGACAAAGATAAAAACTGTGCCATCTCCTAACCCAAACATCTTATTGTCTTCATAATGGAGAAAAAGAGATTTGCAGACTTTTCTGAAGGTGGATCACAGGAGCACAACAGACGACTTAACAAAGGGAAACATGAGAAACCTCCGATAAGTCACCGCCTCAGCTCATTGGTAGTGACGTTAGTGAACTGCACGCTGTGTATAGTTTGAGTCTTTGTGATGGATGTAAATGATTATTGGTAATAATTATATTTGGATGTTTTTGAAAACATTTTTTTACATTATTGATTGGTTAATAGATTTGTTTCAACGTGAACTACAGTAAAACAATGGCTGTGTTTAAATATTCCCATTTACATGTAAACATTTACATTATGCAAACCTTGCAAGTTTCACCAGGACACAGTTGCATTCTACTGTAATTCACTGTGCAATTCTATACGGCTGTAATAGATTCTATTATGGTTGTGAATACCGAATGGCCAAATAATATGGGATGACCTAGACCACTAAAACAAAGCATTGTTGTTGTATTCGATGAAAGTCATCTATTTGTGTGAACTTTGTATTCGGTGACTTAAGTTTGTTGAGCGTTGTACAGTCCACAAAGAAAGTACTAAAATCTATATATATTTTTTATGTCTGTGATAAAAAACACACACACACACACCTGTACTGCTTTGAGGTCATTTATTTTTATATTCTTGGTGTCGGCCATTGTTTCTCTTTCATTTTCCTGGGTTCAAGAAAGAGATTATATCGATTGTTTCTGTTTCTCTCTGATTCTGTGAGATCATTTTTACGACCAATAAATTTATTGAAATTGTTCCCCAAGCCTGCTTTATTTCTGCCCCAATTCAGAACACATTAACACCTTTGAACGGCCGAAACTGTCAGGTTGTAGACGACGGTATCAACAAACAGAAACTCCTTACTCACACACAGCATTAAACAAAAAATTGGCACAGTCATGTGGCATCAGGCAACTTCCTTATGGGAGAGTGATTGGACCAACCAGCCAGGAGGGGAGGGCTCAGGAGGAGCACATGAGTTGTCAAACAGGTTTGACTTCTGCACTGCTTAGAGGTTTTACACACACATTCACACACACACTGTTCAGTAGGACAGGCACACAGGCCTTGAACTAGGTGAAAAAGGGAATCTCAAGAGCACAACAGGCAGCGTAAAGGTGAGATTTCTGTACAAATGGCCAAATTTCTGTTTT
Source organism: Lamprogrammus exutus (assembly GCA_900312555.1). Taxonomy (NCBI): domain Eukaryota; kingdom Metazoa; phylum Chordata; class Actinopteri; order Ophidiiformes; family Ophidiidae; genus Lamprogrammus; species Lamprogrammus exutus. The sequence continues at coordinate 5,215 of OMOW01074022.1, forward strand.
GTGACTGTTCAATCAGCTAACAACTAACCAACGCCTTCATACAAGCAGCTTGGAGCTTGTCAGGGCAGCACTCTGAGTAGGCCTCAAGTCTTCATGCGAGACGTGTTGAGTTGTTTACCTGTCCCTGTGTGTTTCTGTCTTCCTGTCTTCCTGTTTCAATCTGTTTGTCCATTACTGTCCAAAGCTGACACGTGACTCACTAAACTCTAAATTAGAGGCTCTATTTTTATTAGACCGGCCTCTTCACATTCCTCTTGCCTTTGTAACACACCAGTCTCCTTACCTTCGTGATCTGCCATGGCGCTGGTTCTCTCTCTGATCTGTTTAGAAGGAATTCAGTGTGTTTATGAAGTTGAGACCTGAAGGCTGATTTGGAGGTAAGAATTGGAAATGGCTCTATCAGCAGGGGTTTGGCCTGGATCAGACTGGAATGTGAAATATGTCGAGAATGTGACTGGTAGACGCAGACTATTCAGGAGACATATTTTAAACACACACTTGAACATACACTCGCAATACAAAATAACCTCTACATGAAGACACAGGAGTACTTATTCGTCCTACTCAGGACACCCAAATCTCCGAAGTTCAATACTATGACCTTGACTTTGCTCAAAGATAAAAGATAAAGAAAGAAGATGGATGACTTCACAGATGCCGGTTGCATCTTTTTATGACCTTGCTTAACCTAAAGTTTATTAGTTCAGGTGGAAGTGCCACACACACACCCTAGCAACTGGGAGCTTTATTTTAGATGAAGTGGCATTGTTCTCAAAACAGCTGTTGGTGTGTGTGTGATCTGCTCTGTATGCTTCCAGACAATAGCTTGTTGACAGCTGTCCTGATGCACCTCCCCACCAACCCTCTCTCTCTCTCACACACACACATTCACACGTCTCCCACTCTTTTCACGGGCCCCATACTGGCTGAAAATGAAGTGTCAGTTTTATTGTGTGATTGTCTGAGGAGAGATGGATGGCTGGGAGTAATTGTTCAAGTCTGTCATTGTAGGCATCCAATGAACTTGTAAAATGCACAATGTTTCACGCTGCTGATTGGCTGCAGGCTTGGTGAAAGGGGAGGGATTATGGATAGCGACTCTTAGTAAAGTCAGTATTGTCCTGTGTTGGAGGACTTAAAGTGTGACAAAGAGATACTTGCTTGTCTCTTAAGGTAAATGCTAATGCTATTATTTTTCTTTTATGCATTCTCCTGACAAATTTTAAGGATGTCTCTGTTTGTAGTGCTGATGCAGTCTCTCTCCTTCTCAACAGGAAGTCCAAATGTCAAGGCACCAGGGTTCAGCTGACAAAGCCTGAGAAGTGAAATTCAGCAGATCGTGAGACTTCTCTACTGTGGCACAAATTAACTGAAAGGACATTTATTCCAAGGTGGCAATCTATAAACAGAAAGAAAACGAGGACAGATACGACTACTAGCCTCCATCTCTTGACCGGAATGCCCGTGGGGACTGTCCAGCACTCACTGAGGCAACCAGTGAGGACTGCTGTAGCTGTTACACCCCCACGCTTGCGGCCCAAGGGGCCAGTGGGGCCAGACATTCAGCGGCAAAGCCCAACAACAGCCGGAAGACCAAAGCAGAGTGCAGTGGAGAGGCTGGAAGCAGACAAGGCTAAATATGTTAAGAGTCAGGTAGCCCTCTCAAAGCATCAGCCAGTCAGGCCTCCTGAGGTGTGGAGGCCTTTGCTAAACTCTGGCACGGCCCTGCGGCCCACCAGAAAGCCTCTAATCCAAACCAAAACACAGCCGAGCAGCGTCCCGCTTGACTTGAAGCACCTGAGCAACCTGATCAGCGGGGTGAACGATGGGCCCCTCTCCTCTGTTACTTTAAACTCAGAAGAAAGTCGCGATCTTGACTGTGCCCCTACCCCTACACACAACTCCCCCTACCCCTCACACAAAGAGGACAGACCCTGTCCGCCTCCCCGCCATGACTGGTCCACTCCAGCTAAGGTGAGATTAAAGGCCTTCGGACCTGCCAAAGTGGAGAACCCAGGATCCCCTGGGTCTCCAGCTGCAATGGCCGTACGTAGAGTGGACGTCATGCCACAGGCCGGCCCCCTGCGGACGCGGTGCAGACCACCAGAGTACATCCGGCAGCCGCTTCAGCCCATAGCTTTACACTCCCAGTTTCCACTCCACTTGCCTCTGCGTCTCTTCCACCCCAGAACAACACCAGCTCCTTCTCCTGTGAAACCTGTTCTCGCTCCATCTAAACCTGACAACCCCCCTTCCTCTCCAGTTGAGGCCACTGTTCCTGCTCAGCCTCCTCCCAGCCTCCCAGTTTTCCCTCCTCCCTCTCCAGCAATCACTCGTCTGTCTTCCTCCAGTTCCAGGAAACGCCCTTCTCTGACCCGTTCTAAATCGGACATGAGTGACAGATTCTCGCGAGCAGGAACGGAGCTGGAGCGCTTCTTCAACCTTTGTGGTTTGAACCCTTCAGATATACGCGAGTTCACCGGATCCACTTCTGACATTGTGTCCCTTGCACGTTTCCGCAGTGTCAGTGCTCCAGGGTCTGAGTGTGCAGGTTCTGACAGAGAAAATGAGGATGACGATGAGGAGGATGCTGCCAATGTTGCAGAACGTGTTCCCTATGGAGTCTCTGTGATTGAGAGGAATGCAAGAGTGATCAAATGGCTCTATGGACTCCGCCAGGCCAAGGACAATGTTAGTAAGACCACCAACTTATAAATGCATGCAATGTAAACAGTGACACAAAAGGAGAGCATTTTGAAATAAATGATGATTGATTGATAAGTTTATTCATTCCCAATTCGTTCCCCTGTTTTTGTTTTCTTTTTAATTTGACAAAAGTGGAAATTTAATGTTGAAACTTTGTTTATTAAAGAACAACTGTTTTTTATTAATCTGAAAACATCTTAGATTTTGTCCTCTATTATTATTTTGACTTTTCAAAGAGTTTCCTGTCTCATAATGGGGCTATGATAAGTGTATTGTTATCTGACTATTCAATGTCAATGTGTATTCAACGTCATTTTGTGACTGTAAATGGACAAGATTAAAGATTAAACAATGCAAGCATCAGTTTTTATTTATTCATATCCATTTTAGTGAATCATGCTAAAACATTAAAGCTTATTGTGGTTTATTTCTAATTAGTACTGGAACAAAGATGAATCAGTGCAGCTGATGATTTATGGATTTTGAAATAAGGGGAGATATGGCACAGACTGATCATTATCATAGCAGCAGGTTTTAGGGTTCTGTGCTTTGCTCAAGGGAACATTGCTTGTTCTGGTGTCCTAGAATACCCTAAGTTTTAATGTACCAGTTCTTTACTTGAGTACTACAATTCTGTTTCCTCAAGAAAAATTATGAATGTAGGGCTTTGAGTCTGCTGCTCAAATCCATGGCTGCTCCACAAGATGTCAGAATATCTATATCTATCTACAGACGTGGCTAAAAGTGTTGGTACCCTTAAAATAAAACCAAAACACCCACAATTTTCTCTAAAACAAGTTGAAACTGATAAAAGTAATTGGTATCCACCATTCTTTCTTCCATCTTTAATAGAGCTGACACTTTACTTTTGATTTTCGATGTAACCTATAATTTTAAACATCAAAACAAATGAAAATGATCTGGACAAAATTATTGGTACCCCTTACGGAGACAACACGGGGTCCATTTAAAGGGGCTGAATGACTGATTGAAGACAACTGTGGCACTAATTAAAGAAAACAGTCTGCTTGCAACATCACTACAATCCAATTACATACTGTATTATCACTTTCACCATTTTCATCTGTTTTATTATTTAAAATAATGTGTTACATCGAAAATCAAAGTGTCAGTTCTGTTAAATATGGAATAAAGAATGGTGGATGCCAATTACTTTTGTCAGTTTCAACTTATTTCAGAGAAAATTGTGGGTTTTTTGTTTTTATCTTAAGGGTCCCAACACTTTCAGCCACATCTGTATCTAATTATCAGCCATGCAGTTGAAACATCTGAAAATACAATAAAATCCGAAACATAAACTGTATGATCGCTCATAAATCAGCGTGTTTTGAAAAAGGAACAGATGAGGTCTATTGTTGAGTCGGTTCATTCATTCTTGAGAGCGAGAGGTGGGATGAATGGGGGCACCTCACTGTCAAAGAGAAAGAGCTGCTCAACCAGATTCCAGAGCAGCACAAGTGGGTCTTAAACACGCCTGTGAGAGATCTGTTGTTCTTAAAAGTCTCACAGTGGAGGAGTGAAACTTGCTTTAGGATTATTTCAATGGAATCGGCTACTTGTGCCATTATTTTTCCTAACTTTGTAAGATGAGTCATCTCAAAAACTTCACAAATCACCTGCAGACATTAAAGACTCAGCTCTTAAACCGGACTGCTGATCGAAACGCCTCAGATGGTGGTCAGCATCAGAGGGTGAGTTTACAAATAGAGATGTTATTTGTCTAGTACTTCTGTTAAAAGTCATTTGTGACACTTCAACCAATGTTTGATCTTTTCATTGATATTTCTCTCAGAAGCAGCCTACAGATTATCCCTGTTTTAAATTCCATTATGGGCTATTTTAATACATTTTTAGATACTTTGTTGTATTTCCTCAACCTTCCTGATGGATCTTTTCTCTGGAGGTCACAGGGGTCAGGGGGCATCCCTCTGATCAGGAAGATGTGCTTTGCTGTGGGTGGGGTCCCAAATCAGATTACTTCAGTAGCCATGAATGTTTCTCAACAGATTTTTCTTCTTGATGTTGTGCAGGTAAAAGCTTAAAGTGTCTTGAAACATTTCCAACTACTGAATGTGCTTCAATAAAAAGCAAAGCATTTGTTTTAAGAGCTCAGTTACTTAAAGAAATGATGGTTTTTACAGATGGAGGCCTTCCACGTCTCCATGATTTTATTTGTGAGTCGGGCCTGGGATGCTGTGACAGACCCGCTGATTGGCTATCTGGTGAGCCGCAGTCGCTGGACTCAAATCGGCAAACTCACGCCATGGTTGGTGGAGCCACATGTGTAAAACAGACTTCATCTTTAATTCAGCTACAATTCTGCCTCCGGCACTGTAATCACCAGAGCCATCAATGTTTATCACGCAGGCTGATTCTTTCCATGCCGTTTGGTGTCCTCTCCTATCTACTGCTGTGGTTCATGCCACAAGGCTCAATGTCTCAGGCTGTCAGTGTCCCATGGTTCCTCACAGCTGCCTGCCTGTTCGAGACCCTCATGAGTGTAAGTCAGTGTAAGTGTTGCATACATTTCTCCCATACCGCACCCTGAATTCATCCCTCTCTCCACTATCCAGAATGTTGTTCTTCCATCTACAATTCCCCCTGGTGCAGATTCTTTTTTCGTTCTCATGTCGCCATGGTGACAGAATTTCATGCTATTCCCATGTCAGTATTATCACTGCCATTTCGCTCTGAGCTGTGTCACCATGGCTACTGTGTTTCACACTTCTCCTGTGCTGTCAGTTCCTCTCATGTTTTTCTCTGTCGTCCATTAACAGTGTTACCATGTCCCCTACCTCTCCCTGAACATGTTCCTGGGGGGAGATCACAGAGACAGAGACTCTGCCACAGCCTACAGTAAGAATCCTCAGGCTCGCCCTCATCTGGAAACCTTGCACATGTAACCACATATTACAGGGGGAAAAAAATGTTGAGTTGTGTTTGGAAATCATTAACAAACACTTTTCCCTGCTTGTTCTTACTTGTTGCCCTCCCTGTCTGTGTATTTGTTCCTCTTTGTCAGGAACGAGTGTAGAGATGGTGGCAATGCTGTTGTCCTGTGTAATTCAGGGTCAAGTTGTTGCTGTGTATAACACTGAAAAGCAGGAGGCCTGTCAGCAGCTGGAGCAGGCCGATGGAATATCTCAAAGCACGTCTTCACCACTCACTGCATCTCTTCAGGGAACGGTAGTACTGCTTTCAAATATGTTAAATGTTAAAATGCAGTCAAGAATGTAAAGTCACGAGCTGAGATGAAAAGCTAAAGGACACTACATTCTTCTTTCCTCAGCAGAGCAGCAGCTTTGCTCTGGCTTCAAACCTGTGCAGTCCCAGGGATATCTTGTTACCCTGTTATTTACTGGACTTGGCTTGACAAAGGCATTGTTCAACATGTGTGTGTGCGTGTTCTCAATCACACGTTCTAAGATGTTACATAATTACACAATGTGGAGAACAGATAAACAATCATTTACAGATAATTAAAAATATAAAACAATAAATCATCATTAAAGCTCAAAGCATTATTTTGGTGGTTTTGCCTCCCTTTTATTTACATTTAAATCCCTTATTGTACATTTAATAATGATGTCAGTCTCAAAAATAATCCCATTACGGCAATATAAAAGTGAAAGAACTTTACATTCTGTTTACATACTGTAAAGTACTGCAATCCCAAAGGTATGAACAATCTCTAAGCTTTTTGTCCCAGTGTTTGTGCATGTGTTTGCAGTCAGCATATTGTTCTGTAAAGATATAAATTGTGTATTTCCTTCCCCAGCAAAAGGCTTTCATGAACTCTGCTTTGGTCATGGGTGCCCTGTTCTTTGTCTGCAGCCTCATTCTCTTTTTTGGGGTGGAGGAGCAGCGCGGTGAGTCAGTCAATGGGTTGCGGTTACGAGTTGGTCAATACGTAATGTTCAGATAGTATAAATAACCTCCATGGATCGGACTGATCACAGAACTCTATCTATTCAAATTTGGTTAAATACTAAATATTAAACAATAGGATTCTTTCGACTGAAGTCTGGCGTAATGTATAGGTTCATTACAAATCACAGTGTTATGGACCAAGAAATGTTGCTGGATTGTGGTTATAATCAGAGCTATAATCACATGAATGGGGAATAATTTTGGTTTTGTTTTCAGCTCCCCTCTGCTCTGATGAGAAAGTACAACCATCCTATTTCACCTCACTTAAGCTGCTGGTCTGTCATGTTCCTTACCAACGACTAGTGCTTGGCTTTGTGTTCAGTGCTCTTGCATTTCAGGTACAGTTTGAGACCAACGTCTCTCATTTCTATGAAGTTTTCTTTTAAAATCTTTAATTAATCAAGCTGAGCTTCGTTAACATCCTGATAACTAACTGGCAAATTATCCTTGTCTTATCATTGTCATCAACACGTCTTATCAACTGCACTTGGTTCCCTGTGTTTTGGTTTTGTGCTGGAGTCTTGCACATATGTTTCAAGATCATCAATTCAATATTTTAATATCTTTACCCATTTCTGTTTTTATCTCAGATGTCACTGGGAAATTTTGCGATTTTCTGCACTCATGCAGCCGGGCTGGGACCCCATTTCCAGCACCTCATACTGGTTCTGCTGGTATGATTCTCTACTACTTCTTTCTACTCTCCAAGATGAAACTGCAACATTTCAAAAGCTTTCCAAGGATTTCACAAAAGCTTAACAGAACAGATGCACTGTGAACTTAAAATGAATAAGGTATCAATCATTTCACAGGTTTCTGCCACAGTAGCAGTTCCAATATGGCAAGCGGTCCTTCTCAGAATAGGAAAAAAGGCAACAGTTTTCATCGGCCTATCAGTAAGAAAGCATGAAAATCCCTTCATGATAATTATAATGAACAATTACATTTATTTTCCACACCGTGAATGTCCCTCGCCACCTGTGAAGCCTGTTTATGTCTCTCACAGCTCTTCATTCCAGCAGTGATCATAGTTGCCTGTTGGCCCAGTAACCTGCCCGTCTTCATGATTATGTGCGTTGTGATGGGATTTAGCATGGCAACCCTGTTTTTACTGCCCTGGTGAGTCAGCCCTCGCTTGTTTTCTTGGCCCCTGTCAAAACTAATCAGAGTCAGAGCCAAACACACATGAATCACGTGGCGCACATGAATCATTCACATCACTTCAGTGATGACCCCAACATCCTGAAAATGATGAATATGTGTTAACTTGTCATTAATTTTAAACACCCACAAACAATTGTTTACTGTTGACATCTGATATACCAGCTTGTATGCACTAAAGGTCCATGCTCCCAGATGTGGTTGATGATTTCGCCATGAAGAATCCCTCCTGTAAGGACCTGGAGCCGATGTTTTTCTCCTCTTATGCCTTCTGCCTGAAGCTGGCTGGAGGCCTGTCTGTTGGAATCTCGACCATGACGTTACAGTGAGCCAATCTCCTCCACATTTGTTTTGATATGTGTGTGTGTACATCTCTCGGTGCGTCACATTTTCTTCTCTCATTCTTTGCAGCTTTGTGGGTTATAGCTCGGGTGCGTGTAGCCATGGTGATGGCGTAGTGACGGCTCTGATTGTGCTGTTCTCACCAATACCCATTGCACTGCTGCTGATTGGGATGATCTTTTTTCGTTGCTATCCAATCAACGAGAGGCAACAGGGACATCTGACCACAGCACAGTGAGTCTCTGTGAGGGTGAATGGTTAACTCGAGATGTGCGTGAGTCTGTTTCTGTTCAAAGGAGGAACAAAACTGCTGTAGATCCATCAAGTAGTTCAATTTTTTTTGGACTCAAAATGTAAATGAGCTTTGAATTCTGATTAATCACCTCCAGCAATTGAAAACTAATTCTCTCTCTCTCTCCCTATCTCTCTCTCGCTCTTTCTCAAAATGACAGTCACACTAATGGTTTTTTGTTTCTTCATCTAGCCCAGAAGCTCCATCTTCACCAGACCAAAGAGAGGATGCAGGGCTGCAGGCAGTTCTGCAGCAGCCCCATGCTAGTAAGAAGTCAACTCCATCCACCCATCCATCCATCTTCCACACACGCTTATCCTGTGCAGGGTCCCAGCAGGCTGGGTCCTACACAAGGACTATTTCATCGAACAAATCACATTCGTCCCCGTCTTGTCACAGTCATTATCCCAAGAAATGCTCAGTGAAGTCAAATATAAAAACATCAGCAAGTAGGACAGAAGACAGTCCTTCTAAAAAATACAGCAGGCCCACATCAGTCGTCCAGTCAAGTGTAAATCCTCAGTATCAAATGCAGAGACTCTCCCAGCACTCATCACCAGATAAACAGACTGTTAATTTGGTTGACAATGATCATGGCTCTCTCTCTAACTCGTCAAAGGTAGAAACTAAAGTCACATGGGTATAGTAATTAATTAAGTGTGAAGCCTTAATGAAAACATTTACTTGTAATCTAATCAAAAATAGTTCCTCTTTTTCTCTCTCCACGACATT
>OMOW01074166.1:0-10290 GCA_900312555.1 Lamprogrammus exutus
TTAAATACCCTATCCTACTGTATGTCTACTTTAGCAAAAAACATTTAACGAGATTAAATGTAATCCAGAGGAGACTACACTTTCTTGTTGTAGTGGCTGATCCATTTTTGTTTGCTTTCAGTTCGTGGCTCCCCTCGGGACCTTCGAGTCTTCAATGAAAACGTATCAACAATGAAACTGTCATGGCAGGCTGCTCCAGGAAATGTCATTCAGTACCGAATCGCCTTCAAACCTGCTGAGGGCGGTGAGAGAAAGGAGATATCCGTGAAGGGGGATACTACCCAGGCTGTGCTGAAGAACCTCCAACCAGCCACTGAATATGAGCTGTTTGTCAGTGCTCGCTATTCCTCTGGTTTGGGCGATCCTCTCCTGGGCACAGGAACCACCTTGGAAGGTAAAGGAGAACATGTCATTGCTAATCTGTACTTCTAAGCCTTTGAAGTGTGCTATTATTATCATTATTTCTGTAGCCAATGTGAGAAAGAATTGTGAAGCATGCTTTGTGACTTTGTGCTCAGTAAGTGGTGGTGACCAGTGGTACTGCTGAGTAGACAAATATATTGTGCTCTGCAAACAAAACCTCAGAATCTTGGCATGCATATGGTGTAAAATGTTGTTGGATCAATATGTTTGTACTTTTCCATGATTAAGCTCCTGCAAGGTATAAAACTGCTTAATGTCTGTTGTCTCAAAGTCCCTCCAACTGTAGCATCTGGCATTTTTCACAGTTGACTACAAGAGAATAAAGGAAGTTGAGCTTTTACTTTGTAAGGTCGGTCAGGTATATGGGCTGTGGTTGGTGAGGCTCTTGATGTAATTCTTTAGGCGCAGACTGTATGTTACGGTGGCTTTGGCCGCCCATGAAGAGTGTTAAGATGGAAATGGGTGGGGGGAGCCTTGTAAACCTAGACAACTTGTGGAATGGTTTGGAACAGCCTTGGAGAGGCATTTGTTAGGTCAGGAACTTTAATACCTCCACCGTACCTCCATCTTGCCCTGTCTAGAACATATGGGGGATGTTTTGTCATGAACTTTAGATTATATTCTATTTGTAGATGGCGTGGTTTGTGGATCTGCTTTGCGGTGGCTATTGTGCTGACAGTTAAGTTCATATGTTTCTATTTGTTCATCACCCCTTAATTTTGGGTTAGATGAAAGCAGTGTCTCAAGCCTGTAGCCAAGCATCTATAAATGGTAATGGCACGTTTCAACCTGAGCAGGACAAAGCACTTCACAGTGTTTCTTCTTTCATCCACTCACACACAAGATGCTGACCTGCTCATTGGAGGCACTATTTTCAGGTCTCCGTGTCTTGCCCAAGGACACTTCAACATGTAGTTAGAAGGAGTGGAAATCTATTTTTCTTGTCCTACGTCTCACTGAGCAATGCTAGTTAATGGAGTACCTGGTCTACCACCTGAGTGTCCGTTGCCCCTGTTGCAGACAATGCTAGAGGGCATGACCCCTGTCTTTTGATGTAGGATTTCACACAGATCGGGAGAAGAGATTGTTGTTTGTGAGAGATTTGCGCCTGGGGTGAGAGAAAACGGAGGGCTTAGCCATAAGGAGCTTGGCAACAAACAAGGTATTGTGTCCCTCAAAGAGGAACGCCTTGGATACTTAACAGCAGTAGGGATACAGTCCAGACTTTGCTTTAGAAGGCTGATATAGTTCGCTATGCATTTGAGATTGTAGTTTATGCATTTCAAGGTGGGTTGGCACAAATAAATATGACCGAAACGAGAGTAGGCCTGGTTTGTGGCCTCTTTTTTGATGCTTAAAGATCAGAGGGGTCTGTTGTAGCATTTATAAAAGCTGGTACTCTGTTTAACTCAGCTTTTTGTGTGCCAAGATGAAAACAGTAGAGTGTCTGTCTTTAACGTTGTGTTTGACTGAGCTTAGCTCAACCTGAAATGAACTTCTCTCCAAAAAGCACCCACCAACACACCAAAGCTATTCTATTCATCATAACACAAAGAGTGGACTTCTTGTTTCTTATTGTCGCCTTATTGCACCACTGGCAGGAACAAGGTCCTCAGAGCTGGGTGATTCACTGTTTAATAGCGACATTTATTGCAGACCATTGAGACCCCTGTACTGGGAGGTCAAAGAGGACATTGACTCATACTGTGTCCATCTGTGGAATACTTTTTCCACTTTAAATTCACAACCTGAATAATGCACTCTTGTTAATATTCTGTGTGAAAGAATTTGAAAGACAGAGCATTTTTTGTTGTTTTTTTTCTTTATTTGTGTCTTTGTTCCCCTAGTGACCAAAGGGCTTGTTTTTGATTATATAGGTAGTTTCCACAGGTCAAATCTGTGCAGTCATCAGTGAAACACCCCCACAGGAAAAAGCTCCATGACAAAGCACTTTGTTTAGAGCGCTCTATTAGGCTGTCATGACATCAGCATGCCTCAACACAGATTGCATTGTGCTTAGTGCCACTCACTTTCAGTGACCCCCTCTGTGAAGTTGTCCATGTAGGCGAGAACCGGAGGAGAATGGCTTACACAATGATGCCCCTTGTGGTTAACACTGGATGGTAGCCACTGCAGAAGCCTTGAGAAGGAGAGAATTATAACATCCTGTTCAATTGAAATGACGAATGGAAATGAGCGCACCTCCCTAAAAGAGAAGGTGTCATAGAAATTGCTTTGAAGCACATCCCAAATATTAATGTGACACGTAAACATGGTGAAAGTATTTATTTAAGGAGTGGGAGTTTTACCCAGCATGTGGAAGATGTTACCTAAGAGATACTTAAAAACTGTTTGAGTTGTCTGTCTGGGCTCAGGCAGAGCTGTATGTTCAGGTTCTTCAAAGGTGGGCGAAGGACAGGCAGAGACATAGTTAACGCGAGGACGAGCAGAAAGGATTTTCACAAAATGTCTACCAGAATATTTCAGGGTGGGCCTGTGTTTAAAGAAACCAGTCAACAAATGGGAGATTCACATGTTCAGTCCCTGAGGCAGCCTTTGCACACAAACTACCTGCCTCCACTGATGGTCTTGGTCCCCTGTTGGAATGCATGCATACATGTAGTTTAGGCCTTTGTGTACATCAAAGGAACACATAGTAAAACAAAACACAAATTAGCCCATATTATGCAGACTGAGCTCTGAATGCCTCACAAATGGTTGGCATTTTATGTACAGGTACAAATTACAACTACTACTACTTTACTACCTACTACTTTGGTAATTATCATAAAACATCAATAATTTTGTACTTTTCTCCAAATTAGAGAGCGCGAGCAGTGCAGCACCAGGTGAAATTGCAGCATTTTGGTTAGATTTCCGATCGCAGTGATGTCTTTGGAAACTGCGCTTTAGGCTTTGCCAGGCTCATTTCCAGGCTGTTTTCCCCCCACCAGTCTAAAGGTCTTTTGAGGTAAAAGGCTCGAGACAGTCAACCTTGGCATATGGACAGTGAACTCTTTATCTCTGTGGCTCTGATGTGTGTCTGAGTGACCCAAGAGCAATAAAGAGAGGGAAGTTTGAAGAGCGTTGCTAGTGCTGAAATGACACTGTGATGGAACTGTGTATTTCCTGGAGTGATTTTGGAAGCTTGCAAACGGAGCAAGACTGAGTAAGACAGAGCTCAAACAGTTTACTCAGAGTGGCACCTTATTTTCTTTTAACTCTGAGATCCTGACAAATCAGCAACTTAGCGGTGTGAGAGATCTGACAGTGTAAGCCAGCTAAAATCAATAAGATCATTATTACGCTCGCGTGAAGCCGAGCGGTGTATTGTAAACGCCGGCATCTTGTAAATGCTGGCATCTTGTAAAAGCTGGCATCTTGTAAACCAGTGAGTCTAGTCTTTCTGTCTGTCACAGCGATAATTTGGAAAGTTGTAATCCAATTTGAATCAAATTTGGCAAATTTTGTTGAGAGGAGTTAAGGTCAGGACCTTCACTATCAATTTCTTTTATTCAGCCAGATGGTGGCGCTGTAATAACAACTTTGACATGTAACTTTAATGACGTTATAACTTTTGAAACGTAAGTCATAGAATCAAAATTATTTTTTCCGCCTGGATTCCTTGGGTCTATTGGCATCCATCCATGTAGGCCACACCCATTTGCTCTAAACCAGATTTTTGAAATTTTTTCTCAAAAGAGTTTTTTTTTCATACCTTCTCCTTTTTCAATTTTAGCTCAATTGTCACACAATTTTACATGTAGAATGTCTTGGCCAAGTCGGATAAAAGTTTTATCTTTGTTCTTTGACATTTCTTACCGTTTTGCCATAATCTGCTGCCAAAGTTGAGTAGGCGTGGCTCATTCTACAAAAAGTGCTTTTGATATTGTGAATCCAGCAAAGTTAAAGAGATCCAAAATGGTTTTATTAAACTAAAATGAAGTCTGTACATATAAAAGCCACTGTGATTTTTCGATTTTAGTGAATCATTGTAAGACTCGTGTAGCTAAGATTTTCTACCAGTTCCATGCACCATATGTTTCATTTGTGTGAGTGGTTTTGGAATGGGCCTTTCTTCTAGTTTGTCTGATGAAAAGAGGGCCCCTGTCTGCAGAAGTCATTATCTTGTGATCCCATCACTCTTGGTTCGCACACAGCCGGAAAAGTCAGTCAAGTTCATCCATTGCCGTTTGCTTGGCCGCACGAACCCTTTGGATGGATTGATATGGGTATTTATAAGTGTCCCCGCAATGTTTTCTTGGTTCTCCAAAATCTGGAACATTTCATTAGTTTGTGGTTTAGCCCTTTATTTGACACATCTGGGCTGTACTCTCAAGGTGCAGATCAGAGTGCTTGGCAGGCACGGCTGCTGCTGTTAGTTCTGTTAAGATCAGAGCCAGCTCATCTGTAATGGATGGATGCTTAGAAGGAGACATAGATTGAGAGATTAATACGTGTTTCACTTGTGGCAGATGCATGAAACATCCAATTGGCTTTTTCATCAAACTTCATTATAGGAGGTTTGATGAATGAGGTTTGAGAGACCACCCAGCTGCACTGCTCTGCCTATGATTATTTTGTCAGTAGGTGCTGGCATGTAGGGGTTAAGAGGCTTGAATCGGTCTGCATCCCAGAGGTTGTGTGGGTGGTTGCGTGTGGCAGTCCATCCTTTTCCCGAGGTGGATGCAGCTTCTCTATGCTGTCGCCAGACCATAGTGTTGAGAATCCATCGCAACATGGCATCCGTCTCAGCCAAGCATCCTGTGGCTGCTCATGAAACACCACCGCAAAACTCTCTCCATACTGCGTTTCTGTGCCTTCATGACGGTCCTTCAGGAAAAATGAGTGAAGGAGGGAAAGGGAGAGAGAAACATCTGCATTTGTTGCAATGCACTTTTGTGGCTCACATTTCCTCCTCTTCAATGGAAAATGAAAGTGCTGCTGGGAGAGGCGCTGAGGATATGTGATTTGTGATTAGTTTTGCAGACATTTTCCAGGAGTCTTTGATTATGAAGGAGTAAATCAGGTTGTTCAAACAGACCCTGAGGGGTTAAAGCGGAGACAGATGAATGATGGTTGTTGGTTTATCGCTGAGGCCCTTCAGTTAATCCATTTTGTGTCTCGCCCACTTCCTCAAACTTCAACATATCTGCATTACAAATAAATACAACCGAGGCGTCGCTGGGCTGGAGCTCCCTAAAACATGTTTGTATCTTAGAACTAACATCACCGTCTTAATCCAAATGTTGTGCACGGTATCAAATTATAAAAAACCCCAACAAAATCAGACCAGCTTCTTTAGGTAAACAGAGACAAACCTGATATCAGTATTAACTTTACATTAACATGTCTTTTACATCCAAATTCTGATATCTACCTCAGTTTCTTATGGTTTTTCCTCTACTTATCTGCAGAACTTGGCTCACCCAGAGATTTGGTGACCAGAGATGTCACTGACACCAGCTTTGCCGTGTCTTGGGCTGCGGCTCCTGGTAATGTTCGGCAGTATCGGATCATCTGGAAGTCTCTGTACTCTGAGGAGACTGGAGAAACGACAACCCCAGGAGATGTTACAGCCACTGTTTTGGACGGTCTTACCCCAGAGACGCGTTACAAGGTCTCCGTGTATGCTGCCTATGGCCACGGAGAGGGACAGCCGTTAGTTGGAGAAGAAACCACAGATAGTAAGTTACTCTAGCTGCTTTAACACTTCCTTTGTCTTTATGTCTGTCCTTAACCCTGGTGTCTCTTTCTAAGCTTACCTTAAAAATGTGAAGTGGAAAAAGCAACATACACATACCATGATACAAAGAGACAGCACATTGTATTTTGCGCATGTAACTGAATGCTAAAATGGGACAGCAGCTTGAATGGATGGAGAGTCACTTCATGGCACCAAGTTAGGTAACAGACCTCTATAATGGCTGAAAGGGTTTGTTAAGATGATTACCTAAGCCCAGACCTTATTTTCATAAACACATCCTAAACCCTAAAGTTTTCATATGGTTTTCAAACTACAAACAGAACTCAGACTTTCGTCCCTGAAATATCTGGGGCAGTGATGCAAGTTTCAATGGTATCCAGGAAACATGTTTGAGCTGTTTTTGTGTGTTATGTATAAAGAGCGATCTGTCAATGACATTCACAGCCCAATGTCTGAACTGAGAGATAACGTCATCGCTGTTGGCATTGACCTGAGCCATTGCAGAATACGGCAGAGACTTCTTTAATCACAGTGCTATGCACACCATCAAGAATGTACACATGTGGGTGATATACAGAGATGATGTAATGAACAGTGCACCTGCACCCAGGTTTCATGGGAAATGACAGAAACACGCTCAGATGAGAAAAGCATATTGAGTGGAAACGTTCACCTATAGGGAGGGAATTTGTTCACCAGTTAGTGAAATGGAATGTGCTAATGGGAAAATATGGCTAGCCATCATGACTGTTTATTGATTCTGGCAGGAAACATTGGCATAAACGCAAAACACATCCCTAAGACAGCTTTGAATCAAATGCTCACTTTACTCCTTTCTTTCTTTGCTTTGCGCCCACTATCTTTTGATTTTCTTTTTAATCTGCAAAATTCACGGGTCTGTCGGGCCACTCCACACTCCAAACTTGGATGCGCTGCCTTTTTCCATTAATAAAAATCTTCCCTCTGAAGAAGAGCCGTCTGAATTTTCCTCAGCTTGTTGAGAGGCCGACAATTCACACTTGCCCTTCCAGTTCTGACAAATAAAACAAAACTCTGTGGACACCCTTTGGAAAAATAAAGAGATCTATGGGTTTGGTCGAATTCACAAATCATCTTAGCTTGGCTCCTAAGCCCACCAACTAAACGATCAATCTTGTAAATTTGGGCCTGTTTAATGTATATGTCAGAAAAAATCAGAGGTATTGGGGTAGGTTTGTGTTCACACGCACGTGGAAACTGGGCAGATGTTTAGATGAAAGCCTGTGAGGTAGCCAAGCGTGTTAATGTTTAGTTTACCCACCAGCGGGAAAGCCAGACTGCTTTTATTTCCAAAGGTATATTAGAAAAATAGTCAGTGAAGCACACACTCCAGCTGCGTAAAGCCCAGAAGTCTGCATTCCTCCTCAAGCCATCTATCTTTTCATCATTTCGACTTTGTTCCCTTTTCTTTCACTTAGTCTCAGCCGCCGGCAGAGTGATAGTTGTCTCTGAGGAGACAGAGAAGAGCATGAGGGTGATGTGGCAACCGGCGCCTGGCAACGTAATCAACTACCGCGTGACTTACAAACCCCAGTTAGGAGGTCGCCAGCTCGCAGCCAAGGCGCCTGGTGGCAACACGACCACTGTCCTGAGGCGCCTCACTCCCCTCACCACCTATGACATCACTGTAGTGCCAGTGTACCGTGCAGGAGAGGGCAAAGCACGGCAAGGAGAGGGAACTACATGTACGTTGGTCTATCACTCAACACACCACAAATTTTGCTTTATGTACAGTATTACAATGTGAAGGAAACTCATCACACCATCACGTTCATCACTTTACTTCACTGCATGATTAAAGCAGTAACTATAAATATGTGGTCCTCATCTTGATTTTATAAAACCTAAAGATTTGTCTGGAATATGTAACGTTACAGACCATTTAGTCAAAATATGCATATCTCTTCTCTTCAGTGTCACCTTTCAAAGGTCCTAGGAACCTCCAGACCTCTGAGCCTTCTAAAACCAGCTTCCGTGTAACCTGGGATCATGCTCCTGGTGACGTGAAGGGCTACAAAGTCACTTTCCACCCTGTAGGGGAAGATATTGACCTGGGAGAACTTCTGGTTGGACCCTATGACAATACTGTGGTGCTAGAAGAGCTCAGGTGTGTCTTTATCTTTTAGGGTTTAAATGTCAGATCATTGAAGTTTATTCAGAAATGGATTATTTAAGGAGTTGTTTTGGTCTACAGAGCTGGTACCAAATACTCAGTGAGTGTATTTGGTATGTTTGATGGAGGAGAGAGCATGCCATTGGCTGGAGAGGAGAAAACCACTCTCTCTGATGCACCTGAACCTCCTCCCTTTGAGGCACCAGGTAATGTCTCTTAAACCTTACCCTTGTATTCTTAGACACGTGTAATAGATGTAGGCTACTCTAAAACCTATATATCATAAAAATATTCTCTGTTGAATGCTAAAAACAACACAAATATCCCCTTAAAATCTCTGCAACAACAAGCACTGATTTGAACATTGATTTAGTCATTCTATTACTTTGCCTTTCAGTATCTTGAAAGTATTGTATATATTAATTTGTGTCAAACGGTGAAATCATCTATTGCAAGCTATGTTTTTGCTTAGGAAATTGCACTCTAATGCCATGCCCCATAAAAGCTGAAGCGTTCCTCTAAATGCCTTTCCACAAAGCTAATTGTCTCATGAAATAACAGATGTAATGGCATTTCCATCTGTCTGCCCTTTCTTACTTTCTTTATTGATTCACATTGGGCTTCTGCTCTGTATTCCTGGTCCAAGTACAGCCAGTGCAGAAATGTCCTGTGCACGTATAATATGTTTGCAGTTAAAAAACATGTTTTACTACCTCATGAGTCAGTGTGAGAAGAGGGAAAATGGGCTTGGTGGAGGGAACTAGAGAGGTCAAATTGACCACTCAGCTGCAAGCTTAATAGGCTCCCTAACAAGGAGCACATAGAGACCCAGTAACAGCAACAAGCTCCAAAAAATAAAATAGAAGAGTTTAGGGAATCCTGCTCTCCCTTGTACGAACTAATGCCTTTTAATCAGTTAATCGACCAGCCTCTCGAGCTAAAATGCAAAGAAACTTGAGGGCGTGGCAAAGAGATGCCTCGGTTGAATCTTAAGTATTACCTCTTTCATGCTCTCTCCTTATTCATTTGTAACTATTTTACTTTAGAACAGTCTTTTAAACATAATGTAATATGTAAACATATGACCAGACATTTATTAGTACCTCTGCAGTCTACCTCCTAGTGTCTTACATATGATGAGGGTCAGGGTTTGGGGTTTTTTTGTGGGTATGTAATGAGCAAACCTGCCTGTAAATCAAATATCATGTAACCTGTTTTCAGTTGCAGACAGCGGCAGTTAGCGCAACATCTGCCTGTACTCGTTGCACATTGCAAACTTCTTTTAGGTGCCGAGGACCAGATTCCGTCCTTGTCATCGCACAGGTGTTTGGAAAACAGGATGAGTGTGTTACCCTGCCGCTTTGGAGGCCATGTAATCTCTCACAGAGGAGGCCTCTGATATATTGTGGGCAATTAAGGGTGCATTCCCCTGCTTTGCCCCTGGAGCTCACGAGTGGATCCGAACTGCCTTGACATGTCACAAGAAAAGAAGACAATAATTATAACACCTGGAGAATAAATGGCTCAGAAAAGGAGGAAGAGCAAAGAATGAATGCTTTACTTCTTGCTTGTGAACTCGATGTTTGTTTTGCATTCTGTATTATTTTTTGTAATGGCAAAATTGTTTTGTTTTGTTGATTGTCAAACATGCCATTTTTTGTCATGGAACTCCCCTTCTCCTTTCCTTCACCTGTCACTCCTCTCCGAGCACCTCTTCACCATTGTTGTCACCACACACCATTTTATATACATGATTGTTGAATATGTGGAACTACATACTTCATTTAAAACCTTCAATTATGTCAAATTAAGACTATGTAACCTCTGCCGGTCAGATGTGATGTGTAAGACCAAAGCCCAGGCTGACATCGTGCTGCTTGTGGACGGCTCCTGGAGTATTGGGCGTCTCAACTTCAAGACCATCCGTGCCTTCATTGCCCGCACGGTGGGAGTCTTTGACATTGGTCCCGATAGGGTCCAGACCTGTAGATCGGAAGAGCACACGTCT
>OMOW01074229.1:1267-15746 GCA_900312555.1 Lamprogrammus exutus
CCACCGAGATCTACACTCTTTCCCTACACGACGCTCTTCCGATCTACACTGAGAATAATATCAAATCTGGCCCTTCCTCTCACTCTGAATGCCTATATTGATAAATCAACATTGAAAACACTATAGAAAAAGGTGCTGAAAGCTCTTGCCCGTCCACTGTGCTCCTCTCCTCTCACAGGGGATTGTCCAGGATTATTTGGATGTCTGTGGCATTTAATCTTTTTTTTTTAATGCTGTAATCTGGGGGATTGACCTCATCCTCGATTCCTCTCATCCACTCCCACGTGACGCCACCATCTCCCCATTCACAGAGAACATGTCCCTGCTGAGATCAGAGCTCTAATTTGTTCTGGAGACCGGGCAGCTGATGCTATGGAAAGTTGTGTGGTTTACTGAGGGATGTTTTGTGTGGGTGTGTGTGTGTCACTGTACGCGCCCTGGTCTTGTAACAGTACCTAGCTTTCTGTACGATGAAAGACACCTCTATGTTTGGTTTATGATGTGACTCCTTGATTATTCTTTGGATTGTTAAGAGGAAAACAAGTATTTCCTTCATAACAAAATAAATGTACAAAACTGTGCCTTTTTCCGCTTCAGCGTGTATTCTCACTTCCATATAAGTAGGTAACTTCTAGACACGGACCATTATGCTTTCTGATTAGAGATTTTTATTTCCTGTTTGCACTGACAGAAATCATCAAGGGAGAGATGCCATAGCGCTTCTCATCCTTCAAACGTGTGTCGTCATTCCCTCGTCATCACGCTGTGTGCGTCTCTCCCTCTTCTTTTCTTTGCTCATCAACTTGCTACGAGAAAGATTAGAGAAACATTAATTCTGACATTTAGTCACAAGTAAACATGAATAAATGATAAGACAATCTTGCCCAGTGTGTACCTTTATTGTTTTAAAACATCTTAATCAGTTCACCTGTACACATTGAACTTATTTAACCAATCCTTCACGCTCTGCGCCTCCATCGCCTCCACCCTTCCTGCTAAGCCCTCTTCCTCTGACACCCGACCTCTGTCACTCTTTTTCCCCCACCCACTTGTCTGTCACTCACCCCAAGGCAACTATGAAGCCTACACTCGCAGCCAGACTCAAAGCGGTAACCGTGGCAATGACTGCCACCCCCAGGTTGGCGGCGGGGTGATAAGCTGAACTGTCTCCACGAGGAAGGACGGGGAGAGTGACGAGGGGCCGCTGAGTAATTTTAGGCAAAGCCATGACTGTAAGAGAGGAAGAAGAAAACGAGACAGAGAAGGGACGGCTGATTAGAGGAGTTTCAGACAAGTTCCACAATCTTGTTGAATCACTGAGTGTTTGCTTACCACTTAGAGGAAGACCTCAAACCCTGCTGGGAGAACATTCTGTCCACATATTTAAACATTTATGTTACTTTTAATCAGGCTACTGCTGAAATTGAAGGCCACTGGGAGATAATATGTATTAATATGTATTACTTAAAGCATGCTTGAACTTGTCGCCCAGTGGGCCCAGAAGTCCCACTTTCACTCTCTCTCCAATGTTACAGTTATACACAGTACCAGCCTTTTCTGATATTTAAACATAATTTATTGCTTGTACCATAGAACTGATACAATCTATCTACATTGTATGAACCTGGATCGTTTAATCCATATTATACTGAACTCTGTAGACCAAGTTCAAAAGTGCAAAATCAGTGATGTGGGAAACCTTGTGTCATGGAAACAACTGTAATAATTTGTTATATGTGGTATCTGAAATTGTGATTAAAAACTTTGTCAGTAAAGGAAACTTAACTGGAATGGGGGGAAAAAACATGTATTTGGGGTGGGACACAAGCTTTTAGGAGGTAAACAAAGACTGCATTCAATAAAGAAACAGCAGAGTCACCATTAGACTTTAGACAATGTCAAGAACAATTATTTGTGGTTGACAACTGTTGAAAGCTCTTAATGATACACACTAGTGTAGTTCCCTATTAGAATTGAATAAACGATGACAACTGTGACAGTTCTGATGACATGATGACATACAATGTTTTTAGAAAAGACAGAAATATAGGGAGGGGTGGTGGACTGCTCATGCACGTGAAAGATGACATTAAATGCAAACAAATTGATCTGACGTGCGCAACTGAAATGGAATGTATTGCCGTAACCATCACCTTGTCTCCGCAAATGTAATTTAATGTGATTGGTGTGTGTAGACCCCCCTCATCTGACACTATGTTTTATAAACATTTTAGAAACCTGCTTAAGGAACTAGATACAAACAGTGAATGTATCGTTCTTGGTGATTTTAATCTGAATTTGGCAGAAAAAACAACTAGAAAGAAGCTCAAAACACTTATAAATCAATTTGAAATAACTCAATTAATAGATGAACCCACTAGTATGACAAATTCTTCAACAACACATATTGATCTCGCCTTCAGCAATAAGCCTGAGAGAATCACAAAATCTTTCAATCTCCTCACTGGGCTGTCAGACCACAATTTGACAAAACTGTCAAGTTGAAATTTATCTGTGGATGCAATCAAATGGATGGAGTCTTATCTAACTATGAGAAGGCAATGCACCAGAGTTGGAAACAAGACTTCATCGTTTGCTGATTGCTCTGTTGGTGTCCTGTAAGGCTCAATTCTAGGACCACTTTTATTCACTTTATATGTTAATGACCTGCCACTTGTATGCCCTGGAGTGGAAACCCAAATGTATGCAGATGACACTGTCATGTTTGTATATGGTAAAGACAGACATGAAGTGGCAGCCAAATTATCATCAGCAATGGCCAAAATTTCCAATTGGCTCTCAAGAGTCTTGCCCTGACACGTAACGGGAGTAAAACCGCCTGTATGTACTTTTATATTAGAAAAAAAGGAAGTCAACCAGACATTATGGTAAAGGGAGAAAGGATTCAGACTGTTTCATATTTAAAATATCTGGGGATTCTTATTGACTCATAGCTGTCCTTTAAGAACCACATGAAGCAGGTGCATAACACTGTAAAGTTCAATCTAAGGAACTTTAGATTCATCTGAAACCATTAGGCAACACTGTACATGCACTCAATGATTTTATGACACATCTCACACTGTTTCACAAGCTGGTGACAAGCTGGAAAAACAACACTTGCTCCACTGCAAACACTATACAAACACTCAGCACTGGACAAAAAGCCGTAAAGTTACCATCATTGTAACATCATTCAGAAGTATGATCTCCTGACCTTTGACAGCTTTGTGTGCCATGCTGGTGCTAGTTTAGTGTACAAAGTGATCAATGATCTGGCTCCTCCCCCATTAAAAGAGTTTATATCACTGCGCTCCAATAAGGGGGGGATAACTAGGGTGACCACCAGAGGTGACTGTGTGACACGGCACAGATCCACTGAGTTTGGCAGACCAGGCTTCTCTATCAGAGCAACAAACTCTTGGAGCTCAGTACCAAGCTACATAAGAGAGCGCTGCAGCTTTACAGATTTTAAATTCGAGATGTAATCATGGCTAAAATCAACCAAATCATGTACACATCACACATAAACGCAAACACTTAATGTGCCTTAATGTTGTGAAATATTGTTGTTGTTGAATAGTGAATATGTATTGTCTTATAATTGGTGTTTTCATACTACAGTGTTAATTTTCTTGACAGAGATCTCCTTCTCTGTTTCCTGCAGGGACTACAGATGTAAATGAGCTTATAGCTAACTCTGGTACAGCTAAGAAGCTGTGCGCTGTCCCTGTCAAATACACAAACAAACAAATCAATAAATGATGAGTGCTGTGCTCTACCCGTGAATAGGAAAGTGACTTGGGAAAAAACAGTTCCACTTCTGTCCCGCAGTGAGCAGCGATATGTCCCCTGTTCATCCACGTGCAGCTGATTCAAGACAAGAGATGAGTCCTCAGTCACCACCAGGCCTCTGAAGTCATTCTCATTCAGCTGCATGGATGAATCAGGACAATCAGTAAGTAAATCAATCAATAAATGACGCGTGTTCAAAATGGGTTGTTAGATGACAAGTAATTAGAGGGACCTTTTCCGTTCCAGGCAAACCAGGGGACCAAGAGTAGTGGTACTCTGGTCTTCCCAACACAAGAGGGTGCCATGAAAGGAAACAGTTCAACACTGCCTGGCCTCCCTCCTCACCCTTCAGCAGGATTTCTGCAGAGAGAGATGGGGACTGTTTCATTCATTTGCCTCAGGATTACTCAAATAATCTTTTTCATTAGCCCTGCCTTTGGCAACAGCAATATGAAAACGCGTTTACACACTTGTGACAGGATGCATAAATGTACTGTGAAGAACACAACACATAGACACGGCTCTCTCTCCTCCACCCACTCACCAACAACAGGCACACACACAAATGAACAAAAAGAGAATACCACCACAGTCTTGCTGACGAGATGGGAGGGAGCAGTTGTACGCCTTGAACTTGCAAGAGGAGCAGTCCATTACTCTCTGATACAGCAGCCCTGATCCCACACATACACACACATGGACACACACGTGTCCTGTAAACATGTGCTGTGTGTTTACATGTTCTGCTACTGTTAGGATTTACAGCGATATAGAGGAAGGGATCAGACACATCAGACTTACCACACTTGTTCGGGCACAGTCCTAAAGGAAAGACAAATAAATGATATTTAATGAATGAACTGTGTTCGCCTCAGACTTTATTGTTATTCATGCCAATTACCATCCCCGATGAATTCTTTCACGTGCTTTTCTAAGATGCCTTCGCCTTTAGCCATGATCACCATGGTTTTAGTAAACAGAGATCCTTAAAATGCAAAGGGATATATGCAGTTTTTGGGAACAATTACGACAATGTTATGTCTTTATTAGCTTTATTTATAGTGTTTTGCTATGATTAGTGTTCCAGCTTCCTCTCATACCATCCTTGTTACCAACATCTGCGGTTTCCAGGAACTTCTTTAATTCATTCAGGTATTCAGTGCTGGCTCTGTACAGAGTGGTGTGATCTGGGCAACGCGGGACAAACAGTCATCTATCAGTGACATTCATATTTTACATTATAGACATATAGCGGACGCTTTTTTACGCTTTTATCCAGAGTAAAATGACAGCCAGGGTTGTGTAAACTTTGATTTAACCAAGTAATCAACAACAAGGACGCTTTTATCCAGAGTAAAATGACAGCCAGGGTTGTGTAAACTTTGATATTATAGACATATAGCGGACGCTTTTATCCAGAGTAAAATGACAGCCAGGGTTGTGTAAACTTTGATATTATAGACATATAGCGGACGCTTTTATCCAGAGTAAAATGACAGCCAGGGTTGTGTAAACTTTGATTTAACCAAGTAATCAACAACAAGGAGAACAATGAAAGCAGCGTACTAAAAATATTATAAAATGTCAAGAGAAAATTTGAGAGAGAAAAGTTTGACTTAGCTGAAAATGCCTATGTGCCTTTCTTAGTCTTCCTGTAATATAATCATAGCACACATTTAGGGCATGCTAGGTATTCTCACCAATGATACCCTTTTGTTCCAGACTTGAATCTCTGATGCGATCGAAGCCATGGGCAAATATACTCGTCAATTTATTCTTGACGTCTACACTGGTTGCAGACTGGATGAAGTTCTGGATTTGGATCCTGATCTTGCGGTCACACTGCAGACAGGAATTTACTGCACGCACACAGCAGAACAGGAACATCAACTTCAGCAGCATGGGCCTCATTTCCCCCTGCAACTGACAATGATGTCACTTTTTGCTGCTGTGATGATGCATTGTTTATGTTTTGTAATAGATCTGCCTGTGTTAATCATATTACTGCTACCTACACCACTATTACTACTACTGCACTACTAATATTACCACCAGGACATCACAGATACTTCTGCAGTTACTTTTACCTCTACTTAGTAGGCCTACAACTGCTACTGTTAACAGTTATCAGCTGCTGCTCCTACCTGACACAACCTCTATTGCTGCTACTACAGCTAATTTCACTACTACTACTATTGGTACTGCATGTACTATTTCAAAAACGTTTTATTGATTACGTAACTTACTCTCTATTCTAAACTGCTCTGTTTTAACACAAACTGTAGAAGCTTAGAAAATTATTCTATGAACATTATTATTATTATTATTATTATTATTATCTGTCATAGATTGTATTGCATAGCTGATTTCTCTACTGTTGACAAAATGTGATATTGAAAGTCGCTTTGGATTAAAGCATCTGCTAAATGACGAAATGTAAATGTATTATTACTACTTCTGCTGTTACAATTACATGATCATTATTTTCACTAGTACTACTTGTATATAGAAGCTAACTACTGCAGTAGTTGTAACTGTTACTACAACTATTACTATTACTACTATTTCTTAGTCTTCTTTAATTGTTGTTGCTATTTGCTGACACAGTTATTACAAAGAGTAATAACAAGCGGAGCAACAAGAACAATAATATTTCCATATCTCTTCTCTGAACAAAACGAATTAGAACCGGAAGAAGGTTCTAGAGCCTGTTTTGTTATCATACAGTGTTAGAAGTGACTGTGTACCATATCATGTAGCTCGTTACTGTCACCTAGTGGTAGAAAGTATGTCACAAGACTTATTAGGGTCATCAAATATTTAAAATGAAAACTTCTGCGAGTTGACAATTGTATTCACACTAGTATTTAAATTTAGACAGCAATAACATGAAATATTTATGAAATATTTTCACATTTGGGTTTGATTAAGGTGATATTTCTATTGTTGCCACGGACGGTGCTACATTATCTGGCTGTTGATTTACTACTCTACATTAAAGTGGTATTAGCATGTAGCTAATTAGTATCGGTTATCAGATCCATTTTATTGCATTTTGCAGTTAACAAAAATTCCTGAATTACCATGCAAGTTGCCCACAGGAAATCCACTAAGATGGAAGCTGTGTTCTTGCCATACGATTTCAAAGATACACTGTAAACTATAACATATACTGTATGTAGGAGCCAAAGATTAACTAGATGTTTGGTAATGTATAATTATGACATCATTCTTGTAACTTTGTTAGTTTGGATGACATCAATGTTGTAACTTTGTTATTTTGATGACATCACTGTTGTGTATTTAAGTAGCTTTGTAGTCACACTGTGGGAAGCAACATGAGGCGCGACGTGCGTTTGACATTGCAATTTTGTGTTTTCTAATTAAACATTTAAAGGAAAGTTACCTTGTCTCGACGTGCGCGTAACAAACTGTTTGCCAGACTAACCAAAATAACTGGTACATTTACGGTGAAGAGGAAACTACGGAGTGCCATTACACTATATATTTTGTTAAGTATTTGTAAGGGCTTTGCAATTCCAACACAACATTTCCCACAAACCCCAGGATGAGTGTGTGATTGCAGATGACCCGGCGAATCCACGTCTGTGTTGAGATGCCCGCGAGATTACGGAACCCCAAGGTGAAAGCAAGAGCATTCACTCGTTCATGCTTCCGTCTCCGGGGAGACTTCGCCTACTTTAATTTTGCTCGGTTATCAGCTATAAGCTAATATATCTGTGCTCGCAGTCTTTCTCTAGAGCAGAGAGGTTAAAAACTAGAGCGTTCTCCAGCTTTTGATGTTATTATAGCATGTCAACACATTCATGTCAGTGAAATGTACCTCTCTTTACGACGCTTTCCTGATAGTGCGCAAGCGCTGTAGTCGCGCCGGTTTTTCCGGTTACGACGGACGATGGATAAAATAGAAATTAGCCTGCCAATGCTCTGTCGGTAGTCAAGAGCATTCAGTGCATTGTCTAAACTGTGCTGTTAACGCGCAGTGGGTTGCTGCGCTCACAGCTGCACATTGACCCGCAGAGGGTCATATGTAAGAGGAGGTAAGAAACTCTTAATTTTATCATCACACCACACGAACCGACGATATTAATTAATTGTACTAACTCAATCATACGTAAATCGAACAATACACATTAGCTGTCACACCTCTGTCTACACTCCCATTTGCATGCAAAGTGGTACAACTGGTTACAGTGGAGCCATAGACGTTTACTGACTGTTTACAGTTTGTACAGCCGTATCGACGAGTGTATCCGGACATGATCAGGAGCAGGGACACTGATATGTATGGGCAGTTACAGTAAATGTCACCTTGACACTCAAAATCCGCATCTGGGTCCACCAAAGCGTTTTGTTGTTTACGCAGTGTTAGTAGGCTACACACAGAATAATGCTCAGCTATAAGTGTGTGTGTGTGTTTTAATGATCCTACTGCTCGGTAAGAAACACCACTATCGCATCGTTTGGGTCTCAAAATTTGAAAAGCTCAAAATCGCCATTGAGACCTTATTCATAAGAGTAGTTCATGTGTAACGCCACCGTGTATTACTGCATTGTGATTTATTACAGCTGACCTCCAAAACAGGAAGCGGTAAGGTCTGAGGTTGAAATCTTGCATTCAGACAGCTATTGTTACTAGATATTGCTACAATGATATGAAAGTGCAAAACTCAAGTTTAATGCATTTTCACATAATATTTTTGTCAACAAAATTGGATGCTTCATTCTTCTTGCTGTTGGGTAATCACAGTTGTGGAACACTACATATTATACATCTAAAGTAAGAAACCTAACCACAGTAACACATTTCATTACGCAGCTCATACTCATAATCCATTAGTGCAAAGAATCTGATATGCATGTGCAGGCATTTCTTCCCTGACTTAAGATACAACATCACTTCGTTACCATTGCTGCATTACCACAAACCATCAGAATAAAACTGGAATATTGGCCTGGAGCATAATGATACCTGTGGGGAGGTTAAATTGGGGCTCTGTGCTGTGTCTGAAAACTGTAGGCTTGCTGCAGTACCGTTATTTGAGGGCTACTACTCATAAATAATATTTACTCATGTCCGAGGTTTTGTCACCTGACAGATAAATGTCATTGAACCATGCTGACAGGGTGTCTGTGCTTCCTCTGCACCTGCAGATCGTGATTGTGAGCGTAGCCTGTTTTAATGGTGTCGTTGGTTCTGTTCCCACCAGAGCCTTGCTACCTGCCATTTACCAGATTAAAGCCTCTGTGCCGTCACTGCTGTTGCTGCTGCAGGACACAATTATTGCCAAGTGCATAGATTATGGATGGAGTATTGAAATGCAGCTTTGCAGCTTTTTGGAGAGTAGATAGCAACATGTACCTAAGATAAGCCGATTATAGACATGTCTAGTCAGTATTCGATTAGTGATCTATGAGCGTTATTTGTTATTTCTTAGACACAGATGCAATTTTGTTAGTTTTCAAAGAGAGTAGGCTAACTGGAAGTGAGTGGTGGATGTCAGTTTAAGGTGTAAGGTTGAATGATATTACCAATGTTTTAAGTATAATAGCAGTGCTGGAATCTTAATAGATATTTATAACTACGTATACTTTCTGAAGATTGGAGCGGCTAATTTTGACTTGATTGTCAAGCAAATGTGTGATAGTTTTCTTTTTTTTTGGCCTTTTTAAATGTGTGTACCATACCTCATCTTAACTTCTGTTTGACAGGAATGGACAAATCAGAATTCATTTAGACATGGAGACTCCTCTACCTCCACTGGTGCCAGAGTGAAGAAGATATATGAACGTATTCACCATCAGTGCTGCTAGTACAGTATATCACATCTGTTTGTCCCTGTTTGTTCCCATTCCCTGCCTCTCTACAAACCTCCCTGCCTGAAGTTGTCAGTATGTATCAAATTGTTCCTGTGGCTCCTGGGGACCAGCATATGGCTGGGGGGTCTGATGGTTCTCCACTGAAGAGGAAGGCTCAAGAACGTCGCCCCCTGATGATTGCAGCAATGTTCGGCGGTGTGTTGGTGCTGGCTGCTGTGGTCTCGTGGTGCTACTACTCAGCATCTCTCCGTAAAGCCCAGCTGCTGAAGGCTGAACTGTTGGATCTCAATAAGGATGGCTTCATCATTCGTAACCAGGCTGGGGCCGTCATCTTCACTATGAAGTTTAGGTGGGTTCACAGGAGGGCTTGGCTGATACATGAACCTGTGTGTTAACTGTTAATACATTCATATGCAAATCTATTATGTATGTGAAATCTGTAATATGTTTGTTATAAGGATGATCCACTTACTCTGTGGCCGCTTTCTGCCATTTAAATTTTACATTTTGTGTCATAATAACTTGAGAAGATATGTGCTTTGGCAGAATTGATGAAATCCTCATTACATCCTAATAGAAATCCATAAGTTGAGTGCTCTGTGACATTTATCATGCGTTTGTATCGCTTCTTACTGATGGAATCTGATTTGGGGAAAAATGTTCTAGCCCCAACAATACCACCATTTACCACAAGGGGAATCACTACCTCAATTGTCAATCATGTCTGATGTTCTCAGGTGGGGGGAGTCGTGGAGGCGGGACGGGGGTGCAGCAGGTAAAGGAGAAGGAGGAGGGAGTGGGTCAAAGTCCACTCACAAGCCGCCCACAATCTTACAGAGTGCTACTTTAAATGAAAACATTGCGTTGGCATTATCTTTGCGGCAACCTTGGAACAAATGTTATTTTACGACTTGACAAGTGCAAAAAGCCATAGCTTAGTAATATATAAAAGTATTACACATGGCAATGGGCTATGTTTATACCATATAATGTATGATATAAAGTGCAGATGTCCATTAACATTAACAAATAATTAACACATTTTTCATTTAAGAATAGAATGTGAATGTCTATACATACATACTGTACATTTTCACAAATTGTCACTCATTTTACACATATTTGGCACATGCATATAGGGGGTTGACACAGTGATATGAACATTTGTAAATGGTGTGACCAAATAGCATAAATACCTTTTAATATTACACAAACCACTACATCATCGCAAATTGGGGCTTTAAAAGTCTCCATAAAATTGAAATAACACCTCCATGACAGTTTCGACAGCCCGTGGAACATTATACACAGTATTTGATTATTAGAAGCCTCACCAAGGTACATATTATAATGCATGGTGTTAGATTGTGTAGGTGTTCGTATCTGTGCTATTGGATGTGTAAAACTACAAATAATGTATGTATCAATAAATAACTAAGACCACTTCCTGTTTAACCCCAGGAACAGGAGTAACAGCCAGTAAAGCCTGGCTTACAATCGGCCACGTTCACCCTTAGATTAATATATATGGCTGCTCTGGTCCTCTTTGGGTGCTGAGTTGTACCAAAGGTGCCTGTCCACACTGTGTAGAATGACAATTGGAAGCTAGACTGGACAGACACATGATTACACCCTCAGGGAAGCCTGATGTAGTCATGTCATTTAGCTGCGAGAGTGTGTGTCTGTGGCTCTCATCGACAGAAATAGCAGCAGTGGAATGCCTGCAGTCTTGCAATGAAACAGAATGGGCGTACAGTCTCTTCTGTGTTATGATTGTATTTGTGCTCTAATTGTTCCTGTATACTTTCTACCATCGTTGTAATCTCTTTTTACTGATGGTGTTGCGTTTCATTTGGTGATCATTTTGGTGAGCAGAATGTCTTCTCTTGCCTTAGCTCAACGTGTGGCTGATAATAATTGCAGTTGGTGCTCTTAAAAACTTTATTCCGTACCCTCTTGTCGTTGTACCGTTCCAGGTCTGGCACTCTGGACCTGGACTCCTGCTCAAAGGAGGGAAATGTTCTGAGCTGCACTCAGTCGGATTCCGGCAAACTCAACTTCTTCATTCAGACGGTTCGGCCAAAGGACACGGTGATGTGTTACCGCGTTCGCTGGGAGGAGCTGGAAAATGAGCACTCTGTGGAACACGCCATGGCGTATAATGACTCGCATTGGTATGGAGGGGCAGAGTCTGCCGCACAACATTGGCCCATCATGACCCGGGGTGAGGAGGAACCACGGCCCTTTATCACCAGTGATGTCTACTCCAATCGAAACGCCTTTGGTGGAATCCTTGAACGCTATTGGCTGTCATCGAATGCAACTGCCATCAAGATTAATGACTCAGTTCCGTTTCATTTGGGCTGGTCGGAGCGGGGCAGGACGATGAGGTTCCAGGCTAGGTACCAGAACTCTCCCTACAGACCACCAGAGGGCCAGCTGGCCTTACCTGAACTCAGCTATAGAGTGTGTGTAGGGTCTGATGTTACGTCAATTCACAAATACATGGTGAGCGTAGACAGCATACAGTGTAACATGATCATGTGCTTGGAAAATACAGTGTATCCATCCATTTTTGGGATTTTCTGGATTATCCTGTGCAGGGTTATAGGGCATGGAGCCAATTCCAGTGTGCAGTCTATAGAAAGTGCTGTAAGTTGAAGAGGGAAAACTGTGATGCATATTTGTTGGGAGTTAAGAGTCTAAATTATCATTTAGAGTTATTGGGCTTCTAACCTTGAGCATGAACACAGATGAACAAAATACAAAAATAATACAGGCTTGGATGCTTTTAAAAAAACGTTTTGTCGTCTCGTGTTTTCACAGGTGCGTCGCTATTTCCAAAAGCCCATCAAGGTTCCTTCCCCTGAAGTGTTCAAACGGCCAGTGTGGTCTACTTGGGCTCTCCACAGGACAGCTGTAACTCAGGAGAAGCTTCTGCGCTACGCCTCTGACATCACCAAGTACGGCTTCACGTGCTCCCATCTGGAGTTGGATGACTGCTACACTGCGGACTATGGCGAGTTTGACTTTGACCCGCAGAAGTTCCCGAACGCCACTGGTATGTTTGACAAACTCAGAGAGGATGGATTCCAAGTGTCGCTCTGGACACATCCTTTTATCAACTACGATTCCATTAATTTCGGTGTTGCTGTGGAGAAAGGCCTCTTTGTGCGCGAGCCGAGCGGTGAGCTGCCTGCTCTGGTTCGCTGGTGGAACGGCATCGGTGGAATCTTGGACTTTACAAACCCAGAAGCCTGTGAGTGGTATTCTTCGCAGCTGGACATGCTCAAAACCCGCTATGATGTGACCTCCTTCAAGTTTGATGCAGGAGAGACAAGTTACCTCCCACGGCAATTTAGCACCCTGGTCCCACTTGCTGACCCCTCCACCTTCACACGCCGCTACACAGAGATGGCCATTCCGTTCAGTGAGCGTGCAGAGCTGAGGGTGGGTTACCAGAGTCAGAACATCTCCTGCTTTTTCAGGATCATTGATAGAGACTCTGTGTGGGGTTATGAGCTCGGCCTCAAGTCCATCATCCCCACTGTTCTGACTATTGGCATACTGGGCTACCAGTTTGTCCTGCCTGATATGATAGGAGGCAACGCTTACCCAAACCACACTGAAGGTACAGTATGTGACTCCACACTGTGAGTCATTTTAAAGAAGTCTTTTGATTTGATCTGATTGCTGTGTTGTGTTTTAGGTGGTCTGCCAGACAGAGAGCTGTACATCCGATGGTTGGAACTGTCTGCTTTTATGCCTGCTATGCAGTTCTCTATACCACCATGGGCTTATGACAATGAGGTAAGCATCTGTCAGGGGATATGTTACATAGTTAGAAATAATAACAGATGGATGCCAACAGAATTATGTGCAGAAGTGTTAGATGAACGGTTTGCTTCAGCTGAAGTTGGGTGATTTAAAAATAAATAGCTGCTCATTGTGGAGTGGCATTAACATGAAACATCATTGACAGTTGAGGTAGCACTTCCCTCTTGTGGTGAATTGTGGTATTTTTTGGACTCCAAGGCTTCTCCCAAATCAGAATCCATCAGTAGGAGGCGCTACAGAGACATATTTGTCACAGAGACACTCAATTTATCAGGCAAGCATTTGTTGAATTCATGTCATCAGATTATGAAAACGGACTTGAGGACATGAAACTTGCCTAAGATAATCATAACTGTTTGCTTCAGTTCTGTCTTTCCGTCACCTCAGTTCTGTTTTCATGTTTGCAAGGAGTGTTTTGACCACTGTAAATGTTAGATTTAGATGGCAAATTACACTAAATTCATGCATTATTGTGTATTGTTTGATATGCAAACCCAGAAAAATAAGAATACCGGCTCACAACTGCAGCACCAGTTAATGTAACTTTGACAAAAAAGCAAACTGTTTGATGAATTACTTATCTCAAGCAGATACGATGGAATTAATGGAGATGGGTGGCTGTCTGGAAGGCAACTAACTGATCTATAACGAAAGACTTTGGGAAATGGTCCTTAGTTGTGTTAAAAAAAAAAGACAATCATAAAAAATAATAGTTTTCAACCTAAATTTAACAAAGCAGGTTTACTGCGTTATTAAGGTAAATACAGAGTTCATCTTGATTGATATCAGGATGCAGTCGCGTGTTTTGAAGTCTAGTAGTGAGGTCACCCATTTATTTACATTTACATTTACCAGATTATTGGTATTATTACCGCTAACACTGCGTCTTTCCGCATTCCGTCTGCAGGTTGTGGAGATTGCACAAAAGTTCACAGCGCTCCATGAGTCTCTGGTGGCTCCAAGGGTTCTCAAACTGGCGAGTGAGGTTCTTGACACAGGGGACCCA
>OMOW01074555.1:2057-20207 GCA_900312555.1 Lamprogrammus exutus
GGAAGCGCTATAGCACAAAGGAGGATGTGTAAGAGCCACATGGTGACCCCCTGACCTGTTTATGAACCCGGGTCGGTACGTACCAAGAGCTGCTGGAGAGGAACGGGGAGGTAGATGAAAATGTGAATGAGTGACTCGTGTCATGACGCGCTGACACCCTTGCAGGATCGCGATTGGCTGTTGAGGGCGGGCATTTTGGGTCGACGTCATTGCAGTCCGGAATTTATGACGAGAGTAATCTCAGTCAGCGCGCAAACATCGATTTGACTTTACAGAAAGTTCAGCCCAGGTTCTTTTCAACAATGCCATTATCCAAAAACGTCCCCCCTGCTGTCTTACCCCAACTTGCCACTGATTGGTTGTGGGCTAAACCAATCAGATGTCCCTTTGGTATCGCATTCACTCGATGACACCAAACAGCAGATATAAGTTGGCTGGGCAATGCCTCCAAACTGGACTTTACGAAATCAGAAAACACAATTCTTCTTCTGCGACTTCAAAAGTAAGCACGCTGTTGTGTTTTCAAGACGTTGGTCACACACAGACTGGATTAAATCTGCAGACTCATCACAAGTGCATCAGCTCCGATCCAACACTTCAGCAAATATTACTGATCTGTAAGCTGCTGCGATCGCCGAGCCAGAGCAGGAATCTTAGCGCGTGGATTGATTTCATGTCGCCCGCTACTGGGGCGACGTATATTAATGAGCGGTGAGCTGCGTGGGGCGGTCGATTAGAGGACCTGGTGTCAAACCTTTCCGTTTACCGTAGCACGGATGAATCGATTTTTGCTTTGGTTAATTCGTGCAAGTGTGCATGTTGAAGACGATCCATTAAAAATGTGAGTACGCGTGGAAGGTTATGCACCCTGTACATGTGAGTAGTGTGTATTTTGTACCTTACACTGCTTGGAATGATACTGCGCATGTGTGTGTGTGCAAACAGGCTCGTTAGCGAGGAATTAATTTCACATCAAAATTTCACAACTTTTAATTAGCCACCCTTTGGCAGCACTGAGCAAATGTGATGAGACAGTAAACAAATACGACTCCGTAGGTCTGATAAAAATAAAATACAAACCATACAATAGCTTACAGATTGAAATGATTATTATTACAGATTGGTTATTTAACCAATCAAATTCTCTGGCATGGTCTGTCTGGAATCATTCACTCAAGCACTCCCATTAGCAGCTGTAACTTCTCACTAATTATTAAAACAGTGGCACGTTTGTGATGAGGCTCACTAAATGCACTGGGTTATACAACATAAAACTAAGTGGAGTTTATTAGACCATAATGCAACAGTGACACTGCCTCTGAGACTTATGGGTAGGCATTTAAATATTCAGTAATGAGGACTCGGCAAAAACACATCTGTGCCTGACAAAGCAAGTAATTAATCGTCAGTGCGCATCCACAGTCGTCTCCCTCATTTCCCCACTGCTGTCCCCTTTATGTTCATTTACCCCCAAAAAGCTTCTCTTCTTCTTCATCATTTGCAGTCTGCAGACGTGCAAAGTGAATGTAGGGTCTGCCGCCATTTATGAAAAATCCTACGCGGAGATGCGGGTGAAAACGGGGAAAAAAAGGAAATCTGTCAAATGACTTATACGACATAAAATCGTCATGGAACATTAGTGTCAAATTTTGATTATTTTCAAAACAAGTAGAGTTAAGGATTATCACTCTAACGTCATATTTATTACACTGTCACACTGTGTCAATGCAGGTATCCAAGCTCTCTAGGAGCAAACTAAACCAACGTTTCTCTGCAAAATTTGACTTTAATTTAGTGTTGTAATAAACACCATTGAAACATACCAACAAAAAATAATTGAAAAGCTATGATGTAAATGAAAAATTTACAACAACAAAAAAAGACAAAAAGTATATTATGGCTGGGATCGATTATTGATTTAATTAATTATTCTGACATTGTGAAAATGAAGAAGTTCTGCACACCAATCGGAACAATTCCTTTTGACTTGCTTGAATGTTTTAAAGGACTAAATATGCATTTTTTTTCAATCGCATAAATATGTGGATTTTAACCTCATTATGTTGTGACCGAGATGTTTGGGGGAGGAAAATAATGTATTTATTGCAGTGTGACTAAAGTTTTAATGTGCATGTAATTGTACTGAATGAGGCAATTAAATTTAGTAAGACATGATACAGTTGATGCCTGTGTGTACGTTTTAATGCAACAGATTTGCCTAATATGAGGGGGACAAAATCAGCTGATGCAACTCTCACACACACTCACACTCACACACACACACACGCACACGCACACAGACACACGCACGCACGCAATGAAACACAGCACTGAAAACTGAGTCACAAGGCCAGCTCTCCAGGAGATGAACTGAAAGACATCCTCTCACACACACGGACCAACAATGAATGTGGTGTGTGTTCAAGAAATGCGCCGAAAGTTGTTTTGCTTTAGTGTGCGATAAAAATGGATTTTCCCCTGATGTATTATGTGAATTGATTTCCTCTGCACTGTAAAATCACAAAGACGCCTAATAAAGAGGCGACCACAAAACAAGGCCGAGCAGAGAGGAAGCAGCAGGAGACAGAAATGGACAGAATTAATAAATAATCAAATACATTATTGATCTCTACGGTGTGATTCTTTTAGCGAGACAAAGTGGACGGAGCTGCGTGATGGTTTGCTGGAGCAGAGATTCTTGAGAGGAGCGAGGGTCGTAATGGTTTTAAAGCAGTCGTCTAGTTTGATGACAGTTTTTAATGGAAACACTGTGAGGTCTTCAGTTTGTCAGTCACAAATCATAACACAATATTATTCATCTTGTGTTTAAAATATAATGTTTCTTTTTAAATCTTGTGAAATATAAGGTTATAGGATAGGTTACTGCATGTTCTGGCTTCATTCTTAGTGGATAATAATCACTGCTGTGAATGCTGGTTTCCAAAATTCATAAAGAAACATAATAATCGCTCGATTTCAATCACTAACTTCAATAATCAATCTGAATTGCAATTCACTTCCTGGGACTGGGACCAAACCCTGGGTCCAATGACAAACACTTCAGCTTAATGGACTGTCAAAACGCAGAGAAAAGATTAGTTCAGGAAAATAAATGAAAATACTTAAAAACTATTATGTGGTGCTGTCACAAACATTTTTTGCTCAACAGCCTCTTTGGATGTCCCAGGTCTTATTTTGCTTACTACATACAACATGCTAACAGTGAACAACAATGACAGTAGTTCAGTAGTAATTATAGTTATAATATAATAGTTATCAATCCTCCAAATATGTAGTCTACTTCAACAAGATGATTGAAGCCTTTTTGCTTAAGAATTCCAGGCACGTCAGCGAAATGGGAAATATAAAGACGCCACTACATCGTAGCAGCTTGTTGAAAGATGTTTTCATGACCTACATGTGAACTGTTGCTCATAAAGGCTTACACACCATGTTTCTATCTGTTAAGATGGGGAGGAGGTTGGCCACAATGCCGTTTCACAGGCTGATTACAGATTGTGGCTTTCACCGAGTGGAAATGAAAGCTAAAGCTCTCCATCTACGCAACGTCAACCGTAACACATCATGACTGGTGGTGCCACAGTGATGATGACTGGGAACTGGAGAGGAGTGAGCACAGGCTAAGAGGATTTGACCCATCGAGTCTCTCTCACTGAGCCTCCATTCACACTCTTTGTGCTGCAATAAGCACAAACATCAAAAACAAAAAACATCACTTTTCGCTGAACAAGAGAAACCCAGGGGAAAGGAAGGCAACAGACATATACGCATCCAAACGCCACAGACTGGCCTACGAGGTGCTACACCTGTGTGAGGATTGTCATACTGGACAGAAGCACAAGAGGGAGTGAAGAACTAGGAAAGGTCACATCATTGAATCTGCTCAAAATGTGACTTTATGTCCCCAAAACACATACAAAATAAGCATCATTAGTGGTAAGGAGACTGGTGCCTGGTTTAAAGGATTTGATTAAGTGCCCATGGTTTGAATTGGAGAAATTCACAATTAAGAAATTTAGCATCAAAAGCTCTCAAAGGTCGATACCACTCTCAGGATGCAACATCTCCATGCAGACTTTGCTAACAGAAATTACATTAAACAACTTTCACAACTGCTTGCACTAAAAATATCACACTTTGAAAAAATACAAGACATTGTCATATTCTTATTTGTCTAGACACTTTTATTGTCAATAACTGGTGACATCGAGCCACCTCCACTGGCATTCTGTACTTAAGCAGACAAAGTGGGACAGAGCTCGATTGTGAAAGATACATCAAATAAAACCCAAAGCAGGCGATTGATTACAAATGATCCAACACTTAAAATGCCTCAGCTTCCACCCAACCCCATTTAGAATTATTTCATAGCACGGCTAAAGTATTGAGGAGATATGATTAGTAATGTTAGTACTTTCTGTCTCCAGCTAGAGAAAAGACTTGACTAAACTTACCGACGTTACAATGGTCGGGTTCTCACTCTCAGGCTGACTCATCAAATATTCTCTTGGTTTCCAAATGTTCAACATCGAGGCTCATTCAAAGACCCCCAAGCAAATGTCTCAGAAAGTGAGA
The DNA here is from genome assembly GCA_900312555.1 of Lamprogrammus exutus. NCBI lineage: Eukaryota > Metazoa > Chordata > Actinopteri > Ophidiiformes > Ophidiidae > Lamprogrammus > Lamprogrammus exutus. Next base: position 6,654 of record OMOW01074555.1, read on the forward strand.
CTGTACTTAAATATGAATATACAATGATTAAAAAAAAACACTTTGGTATTACCTTCAGTATGTTTAATGAGGTTCACACAACTGTATAGTCCGATACACACAGTGGTCTCTGTATTAGGTAGCGCAGTGGCACTTCGTCTTGCTTCCTCTTCAAGCTCAGATGTGTCAAACCTACAGCCAAAAAACTGTGTTGCTTCCTGTGTTACTCATCAGATTCTAAAGCTACTTAAATAAACAACAGTGATGTCATCAAACTAACAATGATGTCATCCAATAGATGACAGCGATGTCATCCAAGCTAACAAAGTTTAAACAGTGATGTCATGTTATACATTACTACATCTATTAACTCTAAACTTTCCATTTCTATTACAACAGCCCTGAAATAATCATTTTGAAGCTTATCTTGGTAACATTTTGTGTCATGAAGGTGCCAATTCAAGGGCAAGGACATAAGAAACACCGCCCTCACTATAATGTAATCCAACAAAACATTCAGTGGTCACACTCTCCGAAATGACCACAGAGTTAGAACAACACCTTACTGTCAAAAGCAAAGCATGATAAGCTTCACAAAGATGTGATTTATGGCAGAACTGTTGGTACTGTAGTGGACTGCAAAGGTTTACCAAATAAAGTGGCCACATAATGTAGGTGCCACCGTAAATATTTCAAATCACTGTCAAGCAAGCTATGGAGGCAGCACTTTAGTGGATCATGTAGCAGAACCAGTGCTTATTCTACTTAGACCTTGACCACAGCAAGCAGAGCAGGCTTTGCTCCAGTCTCTAATCCATTTTTCCTGGGAGACACTTAAAGCCATTATGCAGTGTGTCCATATCCAGTACTCCGGGCAGGCCAGTGACTGACATAACAGTTGACAGCCAAGGAAACGTGACATTGTCAAGGCTTCTCCTGCATCAGGAAGTTCACAGGCAATAACAGCTCATCATCAGGCAGCAAGTCAGTCCTTCAGAGGAAAGAAAGGAAGCTGTTCCGGCCTGTGAACACACCGTTTGTCTGACAAGAGTGCAGAGACACACACGCGCGCACACGAACAAATGACAGGTGCGGGACCAAATGTGAGAACAGGAATCAGCTGATTAACAGAGAAGCATGAGAGGAGTGCAAGGACGAGTGCTACCTGACTTTCAGATCTAACCCCCCCGGCTGAGTGGTGTTACACCCACAAAAATAGAAGCTGGGCTGCTACTACTGCAGTGCTCATTGACCAAACAGAACCAGTGTGTACATAAACCCCACTGACACACATCAGCCAGTAAAGCATCCATGTGTTTGAGTATATCCGCCGTTTGACACCATGAGGCTGAAACCTAACAAAGAGATCACTCCAGCAGAGCACAGCACACTGGGTGAATGGTAAACACGGTGTCACAACACTGGCATTACGAGTGTTAAGGTGTCACCTTACTCAAAGTGTGACATTAAATCCTTACATACTTGATCTTCTGTGGCATGCATAAAGCAGCCACAGATAAGCCGAGTAGAAGGGTGGATTTCTGACTGATAGCGACTGTTACGCAATATCAACACAAAAAACAGAGGAATGCGACTCACGTCAGTGCACAAAGCAGCGATGAGCAGGCGATGGATGCGAGCTCAGCCAGTCGCTCACACTTAAAAAGCACTGATTTGTCTCACAGCTAATGCTGCTTTTAAATATGTCACAACGCACGAATGTGACATCGACATGGAAACGATTTGACCGACCGATGCCAACCTACCGCCACACACACACACACACAGACAAGACAGGCAGTGTTTGACTCACGAGGTCCCTTGCAGATAAGCAAAGTTCCAAAACAGACACCCCCCAAAACAAGTTACACTGGCAGTCACAGTGGACAAAAACAAAAACGAGGGAGTGGCACTCCTTCAGAACGGTAGTTGCATAAAAGCGGATTAGCCAGCTAACCTACGCTAGCAAGCTAACGCTTCTTTGAGGTTAAGTAAACTGTTACCATTACGAACAACAAACATAACCATTCTGGAGCTAGCTAGCCTGCTAGCTAACCCTGCTTTCAACACATAAACCAATGTGATTTATCACATTAGCAATAAAGACAAAGGACTCACTGGATTTACCCAACCAGGCTGACAAAAATCTTAAGACGTGACAGACCATACAAGTTATGACAGTAACTTTAGGCTACATAGCCAGCAGCAAGCTACCTAGCATGCTAGCTATCTTGCAACCAACCTCCACTGCAACAGATCAGAGCCACAGTTCGTTAACAGAGCAAAATAGTTGACGAAGAACTCACCCAGTCGAAATGGATCCAGGCAGATTTCGGAGCGGTGTGCGAACGTCTGATTCCTCCAGTCACTGTGCGGCACGACCGAGCAAAGCCGCCGCTGCTAAATCACAGCAGAGGCAGTGCAAGCCAGCGAAATCAGTGTCAAGTCGCTAGCTCACGATTTAGCTATGCTAAATCGCCAATGTAACCACTGCACACTTGCCCTGCCCAGTCCTCGCTGTCACGCTGACTTCAATTCTAGCAAACCCGTTCGCTATAAATCCTCACGGTGCTTTTGTCAACCATGCCAGCCTGCCACATGGATGTTTAATATCAAAGTGAGACGAGCTGTTCTAGTTGTCGACTGTCGCGGTAACTGTCACAACAGAGAGAGACAGGCTAATGGCTTGCTAGCTGCCAGCGGTGGTAGCTAGCAAAGTTTCTCCCATCGGTAGGCAGTTCCCTAAAGATGGCGGCGGACGGAATCGCCTCCCTTTCAGCGTGAGAGTCAAGGAGCGATTAATTGTCAAAACACAGAGAACCGGAGGGCTGCGGGCAGCTTCAACTGAACGACGAAGCGCGAGTGATGGGTTTAAAGCGCCGCGGCGATGCTGTCCTGCTCCACCCGGGCTAATGTAGATACGAAACTTGCCCCCTCCCTAGTCTGCCCTCTCTGAGCTGGGTACTGCTATACTGTGCAACCACTGCAAGCATAGGTGTGTGTGTGCGTGCGTGCGTGTGTGTGGTCTGGATGGAAAGCCTTGTATAGTCATGATGATGCTGACTGTTAACATCAGTTGTACTGCAGCACTGTAGCAATTCTATTTATATAACATTTTAGCTTTATACATTAAGTTTTCTCGCTCTCACTCTCTCTCTTTGTGTGTGTGTGTGTGTGTGTGTGTCCTTTTGCACTTCCAGTCACTGAGCTCCTAACCTGATTAACACCTTCAGTTCTTAGTCTAGCCTTTACTATAAATAACCTTTGCATGCACTTCCTGGCAATATTAAATCAATATTTGTATCCCAAAGTTGTAGCAGGCCCGAGTCTGGCTGTCATGAAAGATGGCCCAGATCGAACATCTGCTGAAAATCATTTACATCAAAAATTCAATTCAATTCAGTTGTAAAGAAATTGAGCACTCAGAGTCTAAACAAAACAGACACGTATGCTAAACATCACTACACTTTATTTTAAATCAATATGAGTTGGAATGACATGGTTATATGATAGGAAGTGTGGTTTCATTATAGTAAAGCAGGTAAGCACAGGTATCAGACTTGAAAATGTTGTTTGTACATTTGTGCACAAGCCGACTGTTGTGTTTGTGTGCATGCACGCGTGTAGATAACATTTGTTAAAGTTTTTTCCATATCTGAAACAGTCACTTTTTTGTTTTGTTTACATCGGGGAGCATGTGTGAGCTGTGCTCCTATGCTGTGAGATCATATTCATACACGGACAGATGTCACTGGGATTTTAGCGATCACATGAAAAACTGACCTCACGTCACGTCACATCAGTCTTAACGTGAAAACGTGACACAGTTGGATTAATGCAGCTGTAATCTGCAGTGAGAAAGTATAGGATGTGTGCAGTGTGCATGGCAGCAGAGAGGTTAAAGATGGGCATTCCACAACAGGCTGCAGGCTGAGAGACCAATGAGCTTGCAGAACACGGCTTAGAGGGCTTTGATTGGTTGCTTGGTAGCCCTGTTGTCATGATGATGGGAATCAGGTCCAGCCTGTGTGGTCTGTATCCAGGCACAGAAGTACACTGAGGCAAATGATATGGATGAATAGACTGCAGAACTTTCTGTCTGTGACACACACATATACACAGATCTACAAAAATACATCACTGATATTATTGTGTAGATATAAGACACACATTCAAACTAAAACAATGAACATTCATGATGCTATTTCTTGTCTCCAGATGCTCCATACTGAAGCAGCATCTGTGTCATTGGTGCTTTTTCCCCCTGAAAATTCACATTTCATTAGTTACACAATTGCTATGCTGGAGGGATTACTTGCATGTAAAAGTGATCAATTTTACTCTGATGTAAACACCTCAATTGACTCTGCAGGCTTTGCTGTCAATTTGCACCAGGAATTGCAATTTTAGAATATGTCAGGTGTAATAAGACAGCATTGAGGATCACAGAGCATCAGGACTGATACTGACTACTGATACTGATTGTCCAATCCAGTATTATGAAGACCTTTGTAAATGATCATGGTCATTAAATCTGTTTCCATTTTCCCCACCGATGTCTCATTGGTTATTACACTGTCACTGACCTGTTTTCCCATGTTTGATATTTTATCTTGACATTGGGCTGAACTGCAACACTTTCGCTCTCCCAATTCTTGCTCAGTTGTGGCTTGTTGGTTCCTGTCACATCTTCAACAACCACAAGATGGCGATCATGTAAGTGAAATATGTTCTGCTTTTTATTTCTTGTTAATTCTGATCATTTACTTGAATCTGGACTATTGATGCATTTTATTATATTTTCTCAACATCTGTAAGCAGTGTATTTATGTCAATGTTCGGTAAGTAGTTTCTGATATGTAATTCAGTTGTCAACATTTCTGGCTTTGCTAAGTATAAATGTACACAAAATGTTTTGAAGTTAAAACCCCAATTTTGATTGTAAAGTGGTGTACTTCCTCCTGTACAGCAAGTATGAATATTAAGAAGACAATTATATCCAGAGAAAATACCCCCCCTCATTGTGTGTGCAAGGTACTGACTGTAGTTTAATTAAAGTAATGATATATTATTTTCTTATTAGGAAACCATCCGCAGACAATACTGATTACAATGAACAGGATGTCTATAGTCAAATAGTAGCATGGTTTTTGTTCTAATTCATGATCCTTTCAGTAACACAAATTGCTACATGTAGATATATTAACCATTAGTTATACATATAATACAAAAATACATCTATAGAATTGTCAAATATATGACTGATGGGTTATCACCATGACTAAAGTTGTTAATGATAGTCCATGATCCACCATTCACACGCAAAACATTTTTAATTAATATTTTTAAAGACAGAAACAGTAAACATCATAAAGGTCAAGTTGTTCATGTATTTGCCATTTTTGCTCCTGCACTGAACTGAAACCGCAGTAACATTGCTGAACGTAGTAACTTAGAAAGGACACGACCACAGCACAAGAACAGAGAGGCTACAAAAACACAACGGGCTAACGGGGCATAAATCTGTCTGTAGCTTACATAAATGCAGAAACATCAACTTATGCAGTTTGTGACATATACACCCCTCAAGGAAGCTATATGAGCCAGAAAAGGTATCTCAAACCTATGCATTTACTTCTTTTAAAAGGCATTGGATAACACTGATGGGAGTGAATGGTGAATTACAGTGTCACACACACACTTCTCACACATTGACTTGAACATGCTGATAGAATTATGTACAGGGGGACACACAACATGAACACTTGGACTGTATAACGAAAACCTTGTGGAGTACATGTTTACTTTTTGCTGAGATTGTGACAATGTGCTGATTAACTATACGGTACTTTAATAGGAGGTATGCATTTTATTTCAATGAACAACAAAAGCAAATATATGGAACTGCAATTTAAAAAAGGTAAAATGTGAAGAGGTCAACAAATATGAGTGATAAAAACTTAAATGGAAAAGCAAACTGCTGTGTTATGAACTAAAAAGCACAAAAAGGCTGATATATGGGCTGAGACATATAATTACAGAATAATCACAAAACCGAAGTGACCTGTGAGCAGCGGAACTCAGTGAGACAGAATCTGCAAAGTGACTGTGAGGAAACAAATTTGAAATTGTGTAATCTTGCCTCTTTTTTTTCAGATTGGTGGAGTTGCCTCACAGGACGAGAATGAAACCCAGAGGGTTAGATAAACACAGTCGTGTATCGTAACATCAATGTTCTAGGACTGAAAATACACTGCGAGCCAACTGAGCTGTCCCGATGAATTTAACTCCCACATCTGCTACAGTATACTGCGTCACACAAAACACACAAATGGTTATTTGAAAGTACATTTGCACACAGATGTTGATCTAAACTCAGTGGAGAGCTTTCATGGTTGGTGGTTTGCACAGAAATCCTTGCAGATGCTCCTGAGTCTCCAAAATATAAGATGAAAGAGCTTTTAACAAAACGTTTTACACGTACGAGCTCAAAGGCAACGCAAAACAAAGACAGAAAGATGCTAAGTGATCATTTTAAACATTTTTACAATACCCAGGCGTGGAGCTTACTCTTCGCATTGAGCTGGAGTAACAACCTAAGTTACCATCAAATATTTCCTGGGTTACCTCAAACCCTTGGAGGCACTGAGGCTACATGAGGGCTTTTTGTATCCCTCACTACAAGCAGCCTCTTCATACTACACGTACACAGACCCATGATCTGTGTGTGTCTCTCTCCACCTGCTGCTCTCTCCGCTCTGCTGTAAAAGCCAAAAACACTGAGCCCCTCAGTGAAGTGGAAGTGCCAGTTCTGGCCTTCATTATAGTTGTCCACATTCAACTAATTGGCCATAAACATTCTCGCTTTCTGGCTCGATCAGTCACACGTTTGAATACCGCTGGTGTAGTACACACTAGCTAGGTGCAGAGGCATATGGCTGGACCAGACAACTTCCACATCAATTTACTCCCTTCCTCTCCTCCAGTCCAGCCTTCCTGAGACCGATGAAGTCTCCCTCTCTCTCTTTAGGGAAGCTCACTGATCTTCACACACATACACACACACAGACTTCATCACAAGAGGGGAAAATGCTCACTGAATCCACTCTGATCTCACTACTTTTACTTGGAATTTCACAAGATGTGGTTCTTTCTCCTCTTTCTATTCTCCCCCCACTCTCTCCATCTCCTCTCCCTCCTCTGCTTAAGAGTGTCTTCTCCCCTGGCTGAGGAGCAAGCAGGCTTCAGAAGTTGGGTTACCCGGATTTCAGGTCGGCTTACTTCAGCCCACTTTGGCCCAGCTGAGGAAAGCAGGGATGTCTCGCACCGGGACGTTGCGAGTCAGAGCTTTGACTCGAAGGTTGCGGTCGTCGGTGAGGAGCACCACCTCCCTCCGCAACCTCACTGGTCCACCTGTGCATTTGTGAGGGTGAGTCAAAGGGAGAAGGAAATGCATGACAAGATCCTGGCAGCTTCACTGTTTTATAAAGGCATTAAGTGATCATTCACATGACACTGTGCTATGACTTTGTTTGTGCTTGAGACGTAAGTGATGACTGGATGAAATTCAATGTTACATACTTCTCTGATCAGGCATGAAATCTTTGGCCTTGTCCTTGCAGTAGTGGAGACAGCAGGACAGAATCACATCATCATTGTTGCCCTATTAGAATAAGAAAGATCCATCTCACTCATATTTATGGAAAAAATTACAAATATCTGATGTAAAGAAACATGTTCGATCATCTTCAACCTTTAAACTGGACAATTCCCAGGATTTTCAGGCTTTTCATCAGGGAAGAGGATACAAATTTGGCCAACTCAACTGGCCTAAGTTAACATTATAGTCATCCCAAGCAAACCTTTTTGTGAGAGCTATACACACTTCATATTTCCACCGGCACAAATTGTCCACTTTAGCTGTGCTGGACTGCTGTGCTTTCTATTTCTACAACATCATCAGACGGGTAACCACGCTGACCCAGGATTTTATGGCCCTGCAGTCGCTGCCTTTAACTGTGCTGACATAATGGCAAACTATCTCAACATGTGTTTATGCTTAAAAAGCATTTATAAGTCTTGCTGTGCTCAACTTTCATTCATTTTGGAGCTCCTGTGCTTTGTATGAATCCCTTTAATTCTGAGTTTTTTATCGTCCTTACATTGATGTTCCTGCGTTCATGTAAGAAACAGAAGCATCACTGTTCTGATCCTCTCTCTTTTGCCATGTTTACAGACCAGTCACGCAGTTTTACGTCATTGTGCTATGATTGCTTACTTAAACATTAAATGCTTTTCACTGGTAAACTACGAGCTAACACAGCATGGTGCATACCTTCCAGTGTGATGGAAATTCAACCTTACAGTATTCTGTTTAAAATGCTCACCTGCTGTCCAGAAGTGTCCTCACTGCGGAAGGCGATGGACTCCAGCTGATTTCCTCTGCTTGTCAGGGCTCTGAGGCACGGTTCCCTGGCCTCAAACCCTTTCTCCAGGAAAGCCACGGCCAACCGGGCCTTCTCCTGCACAGCCCGAACATGGGCTGCACTAACATTGTAGTTGCCACGACTGCCAGTGCCGCGCCCACCTGAACCAACTCCTCCACCAAAGTTGTCCTGGCCTTTGGCCAAGCCGTCCAACTCTGTAATCACTGGGAGAGAACACATAAATCGGCATGACTTTATGTAAGCTACATTTTCCACACTAAATGTCAGTCAGGTAGCTTTCTATGATAAATGAAACATATTTGCACACTTTGACTTTCATTCACTCTTAATACACACTGCGAGTGCATACAGTATCTTTCTTTTCTGATGTATTTTTTGTTTCTGTTTTACAGTCTTACCTATGAGTGGCACAACCAATATGAATGTTCCACACTGGAGAAGTTTCTTCAGCCCACACAAGTGATCAATAAATCCATTGGTATCTGGGACTAAGAAGAGAGGATGCACTTCCAGCTCCAACTGGCCGCCTGTCTGTAGCACCGCCTAGAGCGCGCACACACGCACACACACACACAAACACACACAATTGGTAAATCACACTGACAGTGTATGTTGCAAGGTCCAGTCCCATTATATTCAACAATTTCTATGTGTGTCTGTCATTATTAGCAGATTGTAAAAAAGCACAATTGAATAACTCTGTAATGTTAATGTAAAGACAGACAAGTGAGCATCCCTGTCATTTATTTTTACATTCAACTACTCAGATATGGATATTTATTGCATACCTGTATCTTATCCCTGCGTTTCTGCCGCTGTGCCAGTTCGTTAGCCAGAGCATGGCGTCGAGCCCTCAGCTCTTTAATGTCATTCTCACTGTCCCCCTCCTCAACATCATCGTCTCCTTCCGATGCAGAGAGAGAAAACTCTGCCTCCACTATGACATCATCACTCTGCAGACACAGACAAGGATAAGACGCCTTTTCAGCAATTTGACCACATATGCATTTGATTGCATTTGAACGACAGCAGGAGTGAAGTAGAGGACAAGGACTAGAGGGAAATAGGAGGGAGACAGTCACCTCTTTCTCTGTTAGAGAATCCTGTCTGCTCTTTTTATCCACCGAGTGGTTCGGTGAAGGAGAAGTTGCCACAGAGATGTATTTGCCTCCCTTGAAAGCCAACAGAGGCTCTTCCTGTCCACACAAAGCCTCCAGGAAGTACTTCAGCACCGTCACTCTTTTGCAGTCTGCTGCTATAGCCTGAAAGTAAGAGGTTGAGTGAGGTGGAATGAGGGTAACATGGGCAACATTAAAGATGAAGGTGAATTAACGGTGATTTAACTGTAAAAGAATATTAACGTAGCAGGGCTGTTGTGTGTTGACATAACATACACCTTTCCTCTCCACTCACCATATCAATGTGCCTGTCTATGTAACAGGGCTCCTGTGGTGCAGCCAGCAGGGGCACAAAGCCGGCCAGTAGCCTGTCCTCCTCCAGGAGCAGCACAGTCAGCTCCTCATCCCCTTCGCTTTCGTCTGTGTCTGCTTTGTACAGTGGCACCTCACCATGGTCCACACGTGCCAGCTCATTACACAGGTCAGCCAGGCACTGCCAAACATCTGGGCTGCCACTGGATGCAAAAAGAACAAGTGTCAATGATGGGAAGAGCATTTTTGCAGTTTGTAGCACCAGTGGATCTAATGAGCAGAACCAACAGGTACAATGAGTAAATCTACTTACTCTATCCTGCATGGTGGTGGGTTCCACTGATCTGGATGTCCCAACATCCAGTCAGACCAGACCTTGATGCTTGGCAGCAGTTCTTTCAGATCCAGTGGGAAGGTAGACACCCTCTTCATCCCATCCATCTCCTCACCTTTATCCCCCTCCTCTCCATCCTCCACCAGGATTGGTTCTGAGAAGAGGTGGAAGATTTGAGACTAAATTACCCCACAAATTAAGAGGAATACTGTTTTTCTAAAATTTCAGCACTTTCCTGAGGCATAACCCAGCAATTATGTGCCAGATATAAACTCTAAAAATCTTTTGACTTGTATGGCAAAATGTTTTCCCGTGTCAAATTCAATCCAACAGATTTTGATATTTTGCGATCAACAAAAGAGAAAAATACAGAGAATTCCGGCGCTGACTCTGATGATAATGTAGATGTGGGAGCCTATTTTTCCTACCTGCAGGTGTGTCTCTGAGCAGCTCTGTGCAGCGCTGCACCAAGAGGGCGAATATACCAAGGCCCAGTGCAGTGGTCTGCTCCTGTAACATGGAGCGCACGTCGCCTTCCTCACCTGACAAACAGAGAAGCTGAAACTGAAACAATCCTCCCTTAACAGTTAGTAGTAACACCGAGTTGTGTGTTAAAGTGAATTGTGTGAGGCCGATTTTAGGTATTTGTGTTTTCTAACTGAGTTGGAAACTCAACAAACTCCTGAGGTTCAAGGAAATAAAAATTGCCTGAATTGGTTTTAAGCATATGTGATAATGTTGATAAGCTCTTAAAGTTCAGAAACGTAAACATATTTGAACTCACAAATGTTTTTCATCAAGCGTGAATTTTGGCTTATTATGAACACCATCATGTAACGCTTTCGTTTTCATTGTTCGGTGGTGACAATGATTATTAGGACAATTTATGTGTGTGATGTGTTTCTTCTGTCCCTGCTTGGGTTACCTCTGCTGTGCGCGTTGTGTATGGTAAACATGTTAATGGTGATGATCTGCAGCATGTGTGTGCTGCCCAGAAGAGAAGTGCCGTGTTGGAGCAGTGTTCTGAACTCCTGCAGAACACGGCTTGCCACTCCAGGGAAAGATTCCATGCTGCACAAGAAACGCACGCACATTTTGCAACAACAAAGACACAAACGCACACATACTTTAGATACAGGAACTAATTGTAAACATTGGTATTGATGATGTTAGTTTTCATTCATTCATTCAGACATATCAGTTCCAACAACAAAGGAGCTAGAGTACAGGAAACACCACTCACCCCACTTTAGTGAAGAGTTTTCCATGTGTGTGCAGAAAACTCAGAATGAACCTCTTTTTGAGCTGAAAGAAGAGGCCAGAAGAGAAGAAAGCGTGACTACTCTATGGGCAACAACTTAATTCAGCAACAAACCCCATAACAAGACACATGATAAGACAGTACGTGGCTTCATCCAGCGACTAAGCATGAGGAGTGATGTGGAACCGGCATCGCCATTTAAATGCACCGGAGAATTTATATGGGAGGACGATGGGAGTGGAAGGAAATGGACTGAGAGGCTTTTAAAGCTGGCAAAGAGGATTCGCCTACACGTGCTACCAAATAGCCACTTACATCAGGATGCAACAACTGGTGGACAGGGACAGAGTGCATTGGAGAGACAAAACAGATGGATTCATTAAAAACATGTCCAAAAACAAAAGAGAAGTGGCAAAAAGCTGCTATTCACATTTTAAGTTAGCTGGTTTCATTTAAGGCTTCATTCAGTCGAACAGTGATTCATGTGATCAGGAACACAATGGTAGGCAAATTGTGAGCTTTCATTACAAGTGGGTGACAAAAGATCTCCCCAAAACATTTTTAAAGCCATAATTCTGACTGAAATAATTGGTTTGCTGTATATTGTTCAATACTGAGAGAAAAGGTCTGAAACTTGTAACACTGCGTTGATTGTGTCACAGATTGTGACGCTCACAACAATGTCAAACACAAATACATTAACAAAATAACACACAACCACCTGCTGCCTCATTGCACAGCTTCATCTCTACAAGTCTTTTTTTGGTTGAATGCTAAGCTAAGCCTTTATAAACGATAAAAGTACATCTGTTCTGCACTGTTCACTCAAATGTCACAGAGACACTCGATAAGATGAGAGGCTGGCAAATGGATGGACGGACAACCAATTAATTTCATCTATGTGTCTTAAAAAAATGAAGAGATGAATCACAGAAAGCAGAAAGCAAAAAATAGAGGGTCAACGGCAAAATATGAAAATGGGCGGGTAAAAAGACAGCATCCTTGAAGATAAGAACAGAAAAGAAAGCAAGGAAATAAAAGAATAAAAGTCCAAAGAAAAATGGAGATGCAGATGAAATAGTCAATGAGTGCAAAAAGAAATAATGGCAAAACTAACAAATAATACACAAAGGGAAATGAAATCTGTATCTGCAGGAATAAGATATTATATAAGAGAGAGAAAAGAGCTCTCACATCACTGGCGCTGAGATTCCCCAGCTCTCCATCCTGCTCAGAGTCTCTGCTGGACTCGCTGCCTCCTCTGCGAGAGGATGGGTTTGCTGCGTGTCTGCTGCGGCGAATCCAAATCTCCACACGCGCTCCCTCTTCGCCTCTACCTCTTCCTCTTACTGCGGGACCCCTGGAGCCTCCTTCATTCTCCTGCTTCCTCCTTCGCTCCAACTGCTCTGCCTGCAAGATGAGGGGCTTTCAACAAAAAGCACGTGGGCTGCCGAATATCCTGCCATAATCATCTAATTCAGTTAAACAGTAACCTTTTTGTATTAACAAATAATATCGCAAATTAGAGTTGCTATACTCCATTTTGCCACGGCTGAGCTCTAATGTTGGGACCTCACAAGTGTTTGTTCCATGAACGAAAGACAATCAACCTGCAGAAGCAAATGACAAAGCTTGTGTCTGACCTTGCGTTTCGCTTCCTCAAACAGACTCATCAAGCTTTCCTTTGCAGTCAGAATGGGGTTGGATGCTGCCAAGCTGCGCATGTAATAATAGACAGCATCCAATTTCCGCTTCTGCAAGTAAGAAAGATGAGAGAGTAAGGAACAGGAAGTAACCGAGGAAAGAAGCACCGCACAAGTGTGAACAGACCATAACAGATAAAGAACCCGTCTCATCGTTACATCCTAACTGAAATCTTACACTTCACTTACAGTGTAGACTGCCAACAGGGCCAACTGGTTGTATGGACGTCCATTTTTGGGGGCAATCTGCTGGGCTTTCAGGTACCAGCTAAGAAAGCATGGAAACACATGTATTCATAAATAGATTCTTAGCATGCGCATGTCATGTAAAAAAAAAAAAAAAAAAAAATGAAAAAAAAAACCGCGGAAAAAAACAAAAAACCAAAAGACCACCACACAC